>JAVIAB010000101.1:44791125-44898625 GCA_032433765.1 Megaustenia siamemsis | reverse complement strand
CATCTCGCAAATGAGTTTATAACTGTTGGTGTCTCTCTCCTCAAAGTTATTATTTGTTGTCTGGGTCGGCATCTTTTTTCTTTTACCAATTCAATTCCATTTGAATGACATGTTGGGAGATTCTCCTGGTGTTTCTTCCCATTACATGGCCAACGTTTTACCACCTTCTTCTCTTGATTATATATTGTATTTTCGGATGTATTGTACTCTTAATTCTCTACATTGAATGTATTACAAATCTAGAAACAACCAACAATAAGGAAAAGTCAAATAATAACTTAGATGTAGGAACTTCCAACATCAATGAGCTACTCTTCGCAGATGACCAATGCCTAATATATGAGGGTGAAAACCTGCTACAAAAGCATATAACATCTCTAGATAAAAGTTGTACAAATAACATGTAAATTAACACCAATTACAGTGGCTATGAGAGTAGGCATAGTTCCGTCATACAAAACAATGTATGAAGGAACAAAATGTAGTGTGGTGCATGAAGGACAGCTTACAGAAGCATTTGAAATAAGAACAGGAGTAAGGCAAGGATGCCTCCTGTCTCCATTTCTCTTTCTACTGGCCATAGATTGGATTATGAAAATAACTCAAAACAACAGAAATGGGATCCAGTGGTCACTGACCAAACAACTTGATGATTTAGACTTTGCTGATGACATAGCTCTCCTATCACACAGCCATCAACAGATGCAGGATAAAATGAGTATATTAGAGGAGAGATCACAACAGCTAGGACTAAAGATTAATAGAGATAAGACCAATATTATGAGAATTAATGCAGTTGGCAATAACCATATAAAACTAGGAGAAATACCTCTACTAGACGTACAATCTTATATATATCTGGGCAGTAATATAGATAAAGAGGGAGGAACAGAAAATGATACCAAAATAAGGATATCAAAAGCAAGAGGAGCTTTCATTGCACTGGGAAACATATGGAAATCCAAAGAAATTAGGCTAAATACAAAAATAAAAATTTTCAACTCAAATGTTAAGTCGGTCCTATTATATGGCTGTGAAACATGGAGAATGATAAAATTGACAATCACGAAAGTACAGACTTTCATTAATGGATGCTTGCGCAGAATAAAGGGATGGAAATGGCAGGACAAAGTCACTAACGTGGAATTATGGAAATGTACCGGTCAAATACCAGTGGATAAAGAGATACAGCGAAGACGATGGCGATGGATAGGACACACACTACGGAAGCCAACTGAGAGTATTACACAACAGGCCCTTTTTGGAATCCCCAGGGGAAAAGACAAAGAGGAAGACCAAGGAATTCTTGGAGAAGACAGATAGAAGCAGAGATGAAGATGATGGGGAAGACATGGAATGATCTTAAAAGAATTGCAAAAAACAGAACGACTTGGAAAGTGTTTGTTGAAGACCTATGCTCCACCAGGAGCTAAAAGGTAAAAAGAAGAAGAAAAAGATGAGAGTAGGCACATTAAGACACCCATTAAACGTTAAGATCAAAGATAAAGAAATAAAACAAGTAGAGGAATTCAAGTATTTGGACACAATGTTTACAGAAGATAGAAAACTAGATAGAAAAAAAATAAAATTAGAATATAAAAAGCAAATGCTGTCACATACCAGTTGTCACTATTGTTAAGACATCCAAACATTTCTATGGCAGCTAAACAATAAATGATACATAGTATTTTCATACCAACTTTGTGCTATGAAAGTCAAACATAGACCCTTTCTAAATCACATTTAAGAAAGATCAATACATGTGAGATGTGATGCTTGAGAAATGTAACAAACAACACAAGAAGAGATATAATACCAAAAGAAACCATAAGAAAAATGGTAGGAACAAAACCCTGTCAAGAATATATAGAGCAACAACAACTTAAATGGTTTTAGCCACCTGGTCACAACGAATCCTTTTCAACCACCATCAAGGGCGTTCTTCTCGAGAATGCATGGAAAAAGACCAAGAGGAAGACCCAGAAGAAGATGGATAGATGCAGTGACAGAGACATGCAACAACAAAGGAAAATCACTAATTCAAATAGTTCCAGCAACTGAAAAACGACAAATTATATAAACCAAGACACCTTTTCGGTAACAGTGAGAAAGAGAAAAGAAGAAATAAGCAGAATGTATTACACCGTATAGGATGTATTTACAAAATATGTTTGCAAAAGAATAATCACAAAAGTTAAAGTTAACCCTCTTATATTTACCAAAGACGAATTCGAAACAAACAAAAACATATTTCGTAGTTCCTTGAATTAGAGTGGGGTGACACTTCTACATTTATTTAGGTACGTAGCAATGGATCTAATTCTCTTTCGCATGTCCTTACACATATTCCTTGTTATGTTTATGTCCCTTTCCCGAATGGAAAGGGACATACATACAGCATGGGTTATACCTCAAGTGATAATAATTAATTGAATTGTGTTCTTAATATGTTGTTGTTGTTGCGTTCGCCAGCTTTCAAATCTGACGAAGTCCCCAGAGAATAGGAACTGAATTTTGCGTGCTAATCCATTTTTCCCTGGCAGCCGTGTGCACAGGGGTCTCTCGCCGCACAGGCAGATACCTCCGACTTCGGAGGTACTCATGTTTTTTTCCGTCGATGAGTAACTTACGTTTCAAGCCGGGCCTCGCTGCTGAGACCAGGGGTGGTTGTCGCAGAGAGAAATCATAAATAAAAATCCCAACCTGTGTAGCTGAGATTTGAACCCACAACCTCTCTGTCCCGAAGCCGGCGTCTTGCCTCGAGACCAACCAGTCCCCCATGGACTTGGAATATGAGGAAACTGCAACAATGAAGTTCTTAATATAAATAAACTCTATAACACATAGCGATATAGATGCGTGTTGAATTAAGTGTCTTATATTTGTAACAATAGTTATTTTAATGTATTATAGCAGACTATTTTCTGTTGTTAGATTATATGTACGCTAAAATTATGCCACTGCCTGGATGACTCATTCTATCATTGTGCTAAAAATGAGCAGTGGACGTTCGCATTCTAATATTCTAACTTGTGTTTGTAGTTTCTTATTTTGTTTAATTCAGCCGGTTGACTACCATTGCCATTGCTCAAACAGAGAAACGGTTTTGGTTTTATCATCATATTCACTTCACGTCCAAAAAAACTACTTACATTGAATATTTGCGGTGCAACTGCAAGAGACTAAGATAAGAAGATATAACGATGGTTTTACTTGTAAATACATGTGTACTTCTAAGACATAGTAAAGTAAAGTAAAGTACCCCCCGTCACGCCAAGTGGCGTATAGGGAAATATGGTGTTAGTGACCCTATATTTTACAGACCTTCAGCACATGAATTTTGGGGTAATGTGGTCGGTATTACGCCCGTGCTGCTTTTACTTTCCCAGAAAAAATCCGGTACCCATTTAAGGCTGGGTGAACCCGGAGCCGTCGGTTGGGATCGAACCCTACCCCTTGTCCGTAGTAGTCCAGTTCACTAACCACTGAGCTATCGCGGCTCCTACTAATTTTTAGGGAATTAGTAAAACCCAGGTGTCCTCGCCAGGATTACGAACCCCGGCTGTTGCCGTGGTAAGCCAACCGCCTATCGATTGCGCTAACCGGACACCCCACTTCTAAGACATATTGATCATTATTGAATTCGCTAGCAAAAAAATATATTGTCATGGTATTTCCTGTCTCAGGGTTAGAAAATTGTATCATGTTTATCCATTTACGTATTGACAATGTAATTTTTTTAAATTTAAACTATCGTTTATTGTCATGTAGTGAGAAAGGGAACAGCTGGATATATTGTGACAACTTTAAAAATTGATGGGCGAAAAGATAGAGCAAAGAAAACAGAAAATGTACCAGGCAGCTTAAGAAAAGAGTTTAGCAGAAGGACAACAACCAACAGAAAGGATATCTAACAGTCGAGATCGAGAGTTTTGTAGAGACATGATCACCTACACCAGCAGGTATGGTACTTGATGACGATGATGATATATCCATTTCTATTACTCTATGCCACCTATCCACTGTCGGAAAGGCAGAGTTGTAAGTGCTCTCGTGCACTGATTGCGATTAGAGTAAGATCTAGAGTACGGTGTTGAGTAGAAGGAGACGTCAATTACGATTCATTAAAGGAAGGTGTTCATGTTAGTAATCAGTTGCAAGTATTTTATTGCATAATTCAAGCATACAATATGTGTAGGAAAAACGTCAGGCCTCTCTGAAAAGGTTGATGATCAAATTATATATCTAATCTATTTGGCGATGTACCAGTGGTTTATTTTACAATAAATCATGTCTATTTATATTATGAAAAGCATTGCTTTTCAGATGCGTCATCGTTGGAATACCGGTCAGTATAAGCGGATAGGCGGCAAGCATCTTTGAGGCATATACCTCAATGTTACGTTACCATAGTGTGGTACACGTTCCTTGTTGCAGTTTCCTTATATTCCAAGCCCGGCTTGCTGCTGGAGCTACTGAGTTTAGTGGTCTGTGCATACCTTGAGTTGTGTGTTTCATTCGGATTGTGTTTCAATATTCTGATAGTTTACGATGGATGATGGTACCGTATAAAGAAGGACAATTCAGCTACTTTCACTTTCGGTCCCGCTAAGCCTAATGTCTTTTGGTGTGTGCTGTTGCTGCAATGATGGGGACTGCAGCCGCCTTTGTTTGGATCCTGCAATACGGCGAGATGTTAATTCAGTTGATTCCACTAACACATGCGCTTGAGCATTATTGATTTTAATTCGTTTGCAGTAATACCGGGACCTTTTACTAACATTAACCAATTCTTTTCAACAAAAAATGTATAATTCCATTGAATGACACGAGTGGCTGGATAACACAAGTAAGTTTAAAAGTTGAAACTCCTCAGACTGTCGATGTTTCTTGTGTTGTCCAACTAGAAACACTTTTGGAAGCGGTGAAACTATTTTTCCGACAGAAAATGCGTAAATTAAATAGAGGCAGAAGTTAATAATGCATATGTTATTCTCTTTTGAGAGTACAATTATCACATAAGAACTGCTGGATGATAGACGATATTGACAACATATACTGTTAGACCCTTAACTATTTCCGTGCGGAAGCTTTTTTATCAATACAACGGAAACGATTTCAGAGACAACATTATTCATGGTTTTAAAAATCAATTTACATATTTATATTTATTTAACATATAATATATCATATATGAATTTGTTAGATAGTTTAACAAAGTATTAGATTTCACCATAACCAAGATGTTATAAGGCATGTCAAATGTATGTGGCTTGATGATGGTTTATACTAATCAAATTGAGAGTGACGCACTATGCGATGAAACGTACGCGTCCCAAAACGGCATGGTGCACCGTGAAATTAAACGTGCAGAAAGAGTTAAAAGTCTTCGTTTAAACGCATATCGTTTTCTTCCTCTAAGATGCACCAAAGAAACTAACAAACATAGCACAGGTAGTTTTAGTTATAGTAGTTTGGAACATTAACATTAACAAATTATTCAACATCAATGACGCAATAGCATTACAGTCACACAGAACAACTCTTCGATTGAGGGTATTTTCAAAGTGATGGTGATTGCTTGCACATATTTTAGGTGGATATTATTTTTTCTTCTGTATACATAGTTGACAGACTACACAACTAAAGTACAACGAATTGTCTTCGTTTAACTATCTAAGGATCACATCAACTGACAAAAAAATAACCTCTATCACATTCATTATTTAAGCTGCCCGTTATTTGGTTATTTGGTTATGGAGGGGCCCGGCATCACTGCAAACGAATTAAAATCCATAATTGCTCAACCGCCCGTGCCAGTGGAATCATCCGAATTAATAAATCATCTCCCAAACAAAGAAAGCTAACTGTAGTCCCCATCGTAGAAGTCTCAGCAACCGCCAAAATACATAAGGCGAAACCGCGTAGAAAGTGAACACAGCCAAATGTTCCATGTCATACGATATCATCATTCATCGTAAACAATTGGAATATCGAAACATGATCAAAAAGGGATGAGACATACAGCTCACGGTGTGCACAGAGCACTTTACTCAGTGGCTCCTGCAACAAGCCGGACTTGGAGTACGAGGAAACTGCAACAAGGAACACTTTTCATGCATCGACTTCAATTGTTCCCGCTGCCTATCCACAATATATCGGAAGTTCACGTCCTCTTGAAAATGATGATCGCCGTATTTTTTGTTTATGTATAGCGCTTGATGATGTTAGGCCATCGTTGTTGATTCCAATTCCGAACATTTAGAAACACAGTTAGTCGTCAGATTATACCCGTCGCGCATCAAACAACAGGCCGTAAGATTATTGTACGGCCGGTATAGTGATATCTGATGAGCCATTACGATGACGTAGCATACAACAATGTCGCACTCACAGCAATGACGCTCCCTTTAGATGATTCCTAATTACCTTAGTGAAAGAATACTACGACGAACAAAAAACGGTGCAAATTCTCTAACCTGCGCGTTAACAACACTTAGTTCAGTAGGAGAAGAGGTAACTTGGAATACTTGGTCACAACAGGCTAAATACAATGAAAGAGAGATTGCGGACGACAACGAGAGAAAATACTGGATAGCTTGGTGTCATAACATGGAAAACAGTCACTGACAGAACTGATAAGAGGCACTGTAGATAGAATAATGTGGAAGGATTAGATCGCTTACGTCAACCGTTATGGCACATCGTCATCATGATCCTGAATATATATATTACCAGAATAATATTACCTAAAAACTGGACATGGCTGTTATTGTTACAGGTTACCATCAAGAAGCAAGCGGCAGCAGCATGTTGTACTCAGTGTAATTCATCCGAGTAATTAAATATAATTACAGTACTGCATGTGAATATATTATGAGGTATATATGTCCTAAAGAAGCAATCAATATTTTTCGGGCACATCATAAGAAGAGGAAAGTTTCAATACTTGGTTACAACTGGCAAAATAAAAGGAAAGAGAGATCGCGAACGACAAAGAGAGAAAATACTGGGTATATTGGTGTCATGGCATGGAAAACAGTCAACAACAGAACTGATACGATGCATTCTAGATATAAGATTGTGGAGGGGCATGATCGCCTACGCCAGCCGGCATGGTTGTTGATGATGATGATGCCTGTCCTAAAGATCTACAACAATTACTTACTGTAATAAACATGACAAGCAAAAAATATGGACTAGATATGAATATCAAAAAGACTAAAACTATGATCATAAACAAAGAAAGTTCTCAAGACCAACACTTAAATATCACAGTTGAGGGAATACATCTGGAGACAGTCCAGAACTACAACTACCTGGGACATACTATAACCAATGATGGACAATGCAAAACTGAAATAAACAAAAGAATAGGTATGGCAAAAAGTAATTTTAATGTCATGAAAAATATACTAACAACAAAACAAATATCAGCAGGGCTGAAACTAAGAATGGCAAAATGTTACGTCTCCTCAATATTCCTGTATGGTGCAGAAACATGGAAATTAGACAAGAAAACAGAACAGAAAATTGAAGCCTTTGAAATGTGGATTTATAGAAGCATAGGTAGAATTGGATGGAAACAAAAGATAACAAACGATAAAGTTTTAAACAGCTGAAAATAAAAAGAGACTAAATACAATCAAGACAAGACAAATGAAATTTGTGGGGCATGTTAAAAGACACAACAGCATACTAAAAGTAATATTGGAAGGAAAAATACAAGGTAAAAGAGGCAGAGGCAGACCAAGACTAACATGGACGAGTAACATCAAAAGATGGACAATTCAATCTATGTCAGCCTGCACCATCAAAGCAAGAAACAAAGTAGAATGGAAATCCATGGTAGCCAACCTTCGTTGCGGAGAAGGCACACGATGATGATGAATATGATGTATGTATGGCAGTTGGCGTGTTGGCAGATAGTCGGTAGCAAGCAATCACGATAAGTCAGTAGGTTTGTAAAATGTTAATGTTCTATTTTTGTGTGTGTTGTTTTTGCTGAACACCTTTCCTCGTTGCCGAATCAGCCAAAAAGGAATAGACAGATTCGACCTCAGAACGCACAATATTCATGGCACCTGGCATCGCCTCGTGTTTCACTCGTCTTTTGTTTTCTGAATTTGGCATCAACGTTGCCTCGAATGTTGCTATGCCATTGTTTTTTTGTTTTTTTTATTCTTGCTCCCCGTATGCTAAAATCGCATGCCACATCCTCCCAGTTTCTTCCGCTGAGAGAGAGTTCCTCAAGGAAGTCCTGCAAGCATCCTTATATCTCTGAACAGATCTGCCATTTCTGTCATTTTCGGTCCCTAAGTTCACCAAACATTTCTTTTTGGGAATACGCTTGTTTGTCATTCCTCTTACATGACTCAGCCACATTAGTCTTCGACTCCTTAGTGTTGGAATTCAGGCTCGTTGCAAGGCATTAGAGTTGGTTACGTTGTCCTGCCATTTCATGTTGATAACCTTTCGAAGACAACGAACATAACAGCTGTTTAACATTATATCCTGCCCTGCATAGGTAGTCTAAGTATCTGTTCTGTATAAAAGTGTACTAAGGACACACCATCATGATTCAGCCTGTAAATCTTACAAACTGTTTTGATACATTATTTACACTCAAGCGATTTCTCAAGCATGCTACTTACATCCATCAGTTCATCTGTTAGACTGTAAAGCTAGGAATACATCGACATTTAGGTAAGACAAAATAGTAATACACACTTACATTCTTACCTTCTTATTTTTTTTCGGTAATCATCATCATCATCGTGTGCCATACTGGTTGGCGTAGGCGATCATTTCATTCCACAATCGTCTATCTACAGTGCATCGTATTAGTTCTGTTGTTGACTGTTTTCCATGCTATGACACCAAGCTATCCGATATTTTCTTTTTTTTGTCGTAAGCAATACTTTTTTTCCTTTTTATTTTGCCAGTTGTAACCAAGTATTGCAACTTTCCTCTTCTCATGATGTGCCCGAAACATGTTGATTGTTTCTTTCTGATATTTATAATAGGAGTTCCATTTTTGTGTTGGCCTCTTTGAGAATTTCCTCTTTGGACATTTTTGGGTTAATGTGGTCGGTATCACACCCTTGCCGTTTTCTTCTTCTTCTTCTACCTTTTAGCTCCCAGTGGAGCATAGGTCTTCAACAAACACTTTCCAAGTCGTTCTGTTTTTTGCAATTCTTTTAAGATCATTCCATGTCTTCCCCATCATCTTCATCTCTGCTTCGATCTGTCTTCTCCAAGAATTCCTTGGTCTTCCTCTTTGTCTTTTCCCCTGGGGATTCCAAAAAAGGGCCTGTTGTGTAATACTCTCAGTTGGTTTCCGTAGTGTGTGTCCTATCCATCGCCATCGTCTTCGCTGTATTTCTTTATCCACTGGTATTTGACCGGTACATTTCCATAATTCCACGTTTGTGACTTTGTCCTGCCATTTCCATCCCTTTATTCTGCGCAAGCATCCATTAATGAAAGTCTGTACCTTCGTGATTGTCAATTTTGTTATTCTCCATGTTTCACAGCCATATAATAGAACCGACTTAACATTGGAGTTGAAAATTTGTATTTTTGTATTTAGCCTAATTTCTTTGGATTTCCATATGTTTCCCAGTGCAATGAAAGCTCCTCTTGCTTTTGATATCCTTATTTTGGTATCGTTTTCTGTTCCTCCCTCTTTATCTATATTACTGCCCAGATATATATAAGATTGTACGTCTAGTAGAGGTATTTCTCCTAGTTTTATTTGGTTATTGCCAACTGCATTAATTCTCATAATGTTGGTCTTATCTCTATTAATCTTTAGTCCTAGCTGTTGTGATCTCTCATCTAATATACTCATTTTATCTTGCATCTGTTGGTGGCTGTGTGATAGGAGAGCTATGTCATCAGCAAAGTCTAAATCATCAAGTTGTTTGGTCAGTGACCACTGGATCCCATTTCTGTTGTTTTGAGTTATTTTCATAATCCAATCTATGGCCAGTAGAAAGAGAAATGGAGACAGAAGGCATCCTTGCCTTACTCCTGTTCTTATTTCAAATGCTTCTGTAAGCTGTCCTTCATGCACCACACTACATTTTGTTCCTTCATACATTGTTTTTATCAGGTTAATAAACTTTATGGGGATTCCATAATGACTCAGCAACTTCCAAAGCATTCTTCTGTCTAAACTATCAAATGCCTTTTCGTAATCTATGAATCCAATATAAAGTGGGGATTTTAGTTCTAAACTTTGTTCAACTATTATACGTAGAGTAGTTATTTGATCAGCACATGATCTGTTCTTCCTAAAACCTGCTTGTTCATCTCTCAAGTGTTTCTCTATAGCCTCTTTTAGTCTCTCCAGAATGATTCTGCCTAATATTTTTCCTGGCACTGATAGTAGCATAATTCCCCTATAATTTGTGCACTCCTGTAAACTTCCTTTCTTTGGTAGTTTGATCATATAACCTTCTCTCCAGTCTTTAGGTATTTCTTCCCTCTCCCAAATTTTATCCAATAGATTATGTAACATCTTGGTAGAGGTGATAATATCTGCTTTGATGGCTTCCGAAGGAATTTCATCTGGTCCTGTGGCTTTACCATCTTTTAACAGTTTGATGGCTTTCATTATTTCTTCTTTGCTTGGTTTTCCGCAGTTAACGTGTAATTCTTCTTCTGCTGGTAGTATATCTGGAGGATTATTTGAGCCAGGTCTGTTCAAAAGTTCTTCAAAGTGCTCCTTCCATCTCTCCATTTGTTCCTTTATATTACTAAGCAGATTTCCTTTCTTATCTTTGATAAAGGCGTTGATCTGTTTGTATTTTCCACCTAATTTCTTTGTGCTGTTGTACAGTTCTTTCATATTCTCTTTATTTGCTGCTTCTTCTGCCTCTTTAGCTAATTCATCTATATATTTCCTCTTATCCCTTTTAATGCATCTTCTCACTTCTTTATTCACCTCTGTGTAAGCTTCCTGTGTCTTGGCTTTATTACTTCTTGTTTTGCTTTTATTTATGTCTGCTTTCTTGTTCTTTCTTTCTTTAATTTTATCCAGGGTCTCTGCTGTCATCCATGCCTTATTCTGGCGTTCTCTTTTCCCCAGTGTTTCTTCGCATGTCTCTTTCCATATATTTTTTACCTGTTTCCGATGATCTTCTATATTTATAGTATTTTCTAGTTGTTGGAGGACTTGGTATTTGTTTGATATTGTGACTGCGAATTTATCTTTAATTCCTTGTTCTTTAAGAAACCCTACATTGAAATACGTTCTGCCCTTATTCGTTGTAGTATACCTTTTTAATTTAATTTTAAGTTTGGCTAACAGAAGATGATGATCAGAAGCTATATCTGCCCCTCTATATACTTTTACATCCTGTAAGGATGACTTAAACTTATTATTAATACATATGTGATCAATTTGATTTTCCGTTCTATGATCTGGTGACACCCATGTAGCTTTGTGTATTATTTTATGTTGGAATATTGTTCCTCCTAGGCTCATTTGATTAAGGGCGCAGAAATTCACAAATATCTCTCCATTCTCGTTTATATCTCCAAGTCCATGTTTTCCCATAATCTCTTCAAAGCCTCTGTTGTCTGATCCTACCTTAGCATTTAGGTCTCCCATCAAGATTATAATATCCTTGGCTCGTCTTGCATCCATCTGGCATTGTAGCTGTTTATAAAAATCATCTTTAACTGAGTCATCTTTATCGTTGGTTGGTGCATAGCATTGTATAATGTGTAATTTTATTTTGTTTTTGGTTGTTCTAAATGTTGCTCTCACCAGTCTTGGTCCCACTGCCTCCCATTCTATTAGTGTCTTCTGTGCATTCTTTGATAGCATTATAGCTACCCCTTCGCAATGTTGTGCTCCTGGTTCCTGGTGTCCTGATGATAAAATCATCTCCCCTGTATTAAATTTTATTCTCTCCGCTCCCAGCCATCTTGTTTCACACATTCCCAGAATATCTATCGTGTAGTTGTTCATTTCTGCTGCCACTTGTGCCGCTTTTCCCTGTTCGTTAAGGGTACGAACATTCCAGGTGCCAATTCTGGATGATTTCCTGGTAGACAAAGGGTGAGTCGGCAACCCGGACTCCTTATGGCTTTCTCCGGATTGCGTCATACGTCTCTTAGACAGAGAGCCCTTCTCTTTCCTGGTTGACGGATTTACTTTATCTTTCTTTGACTTGTTCATGTTTGTGAAGCTTTTTCGGCTTATTTTTTTTACAGTATGGGATAGCCAGTCCCATGCCTAACCCTCCTTTCTCGCCTCTTACGAACATGCCTGGTACGGTACAGCGCCGCTATTCTTTACTTCCCTTTCGGGCCCCGGCAGCGCACGGGCGCCTTGCCGTTTTACTTTCCCAGAAAAAAAAAAAAAAAAAAATCCGGTACCCATTTAAGGCATGGTGAGCTCGGAAGCCATCGATTGGGATCGAACCCTACCTCTTGTCCTTGTAGCCCAGTTCACTAATCACTGGGCTATCGCGGTTCCGTATGTCTGTATATATACATATTAATGAGTTCCAACTGGAATGAATTAACAAACAATTTTAATGGCTGTGTCATTTGACTACGGAAAGACTGTCAGTTAAAAAATGTGCTTGAATGTATATTTGAATAAAATACAACTGTACACCATATGACAAAGTTATTTATGCATTTATTCTTTAGGCATGTGAATCATTCTAGTATATACTATATATGAAAGTGCGTCAGTAAATCTCATTATCACTCCACCATTTGACACAGTAGTTTTCAAAATGCATCGATAAATTGTGTTGACAAGATCGCTCCGTACATGTCCTACCCGACTGCACTGGCGACGATTTCAAACTTTCTTTGTCATCTCCTACGAAATGCGTGACAGGTCACGGTGGTTCTATTCAGATGATCGCGAAACGCTGATTACAGATCTGCTGACAACACGTTAATAGAACCCAAATGCATGTGTTACAACAGAAAAATGAGTTAGTAAAAATAAAATGGAGGCAACCGTCCAATATCCAAATAAATGTAATATTCTAGAAAACAGGGTTCTACAAGATTATAATGAGGCACGAACAAAATTAACTGTAGTGAAACGCAAAAAGGTAACTGACATAAGATGATAATTATGGCGAACATGGCACCAGACGGAATAGAAAGAGGAACACATAGGAAATTGGAGTAGGTGATCATTATGGCGAACATGGCACCAGACATAATAGAAAGAGGAACACATAGGAAAGTGGGGTAGGTGATCATTATGGCGAACATGGCACCAGATAAAATTGAAAGAGGAACACATAGGAAAGTGGAGCAGGCTATCACCGATCATTCAGCCGAAGTGTTATATATGTAACTGTTTGTTGCAACTGTCACATTCATCACATGTTCCTATCAAAAGTGATTGAAAAGTGGTACTGCAATCTGATGTGGCCTCTCCAGAGTTTAACAAATGATACCTATTCGATTCTGTTGAGCTGGTAATATGCATCGGTTTTATCTGATAGCCCTGGTTTTCTTTATCCAATTTGTTTAAATACGTATTCCTGACAAACATCTTCTATTACTCTCTAGTTTTACTGGCATCCATCTGGTGTAATTCGCCACCTTTCGTTGCCAAACTGTCTGCCTTATCGTTTCCAGGGATATAATTATAGCTGTTTTATATAAAGTATTTTGGAAATTCTTTACTTTACTTTAGTAAGATGATGTCTTCCCCACAGTGGGTGATTGTTTGTAATAGTAAACAATTAAACTGTCGCCAACGAGTTTATTGGATCTGATTTCTGCATATCTTGGATATGTTCCACGAAGTTTGTTCGCTTTTGTCTACCCATCCCCAAACAATTTATTTTCTGTTGCATGCGATGATTAGTCAGTTTTCTGAATTGTCCTCTTTTTTGTTTAGTTCCGTTGTCACATGTGTCGTCCATTGATGACAAGTATGTTGTATTTCTTTTCCTATACTGAGAGTTGATCTCATACCACCAGTTAAAGGTCTCGTTGCTTTTGTTTTAGAG
Organism: Megaustenia siamemsis; assembly: GCA_032433765.1. Lineage (NCBI taxonomy): Eukaryota > Metazoa > Mollusca > Gastropoda > Stylommatophora > Ariophantidae > Megaustenia > Megaustenia siamemsis. The sequence continues at coordinate 44,884,619 of JAVIAB010000101.1, read as the reverse complement.
TATATTAGTCTTCACAGAATTTGACCTTCTTGCTGCTGTCCTTGTCGCAAGACCATAGACCAGGACCTCGTCCTAATATAACATTTCTTTAGCAGATTCCCCTATATTCTCCAAGTTGTGTCAGATTATGTTCTTTTTTATGATTGTCATTCGTTGTTTTGTTTATTGTCTTACTTCCTTCTATCTGAGTTGTCCATGTCAAGCGACAGGCACATGTTAGGCCCAGATATGTTGGGCTTTCATCTAGTTATAGATTTATACCATTTAATTTTAGTTTTGGGCGTTGATGATTTTTGTAGAGAGGAAATACTGTGAGGTGTGTGTGTTTTCTCTAATCTTATTTAGTTAGCTAGTCAAGTGCCCACTTTCACAATGTGGACAAGGGCTGCTGGTGTTGGGTACTTGCAGTGGCAATGTGTTCTTCAGAAGTCCACAGAGCAAGGTCGTCGGCAAATATGGAGTTATGTACTTTTGTTGGAATGTTCACTGTAACGTCATTTTTGTGCAAACTAAATAATATTGGCGATGAAGCTCCTCCATGAGAAACACTATGATCCAATGTTCTTTTCCTGCAGGTCTGTACATTTACTTGTACTCTGAATGTTATATTGTCAAGGTAGTGACTAATCTATCTTTACATTCCCTGACAAATATTATGTATTCGCACGTTTACTTTCATTACTCATTATCGTGTGTCTTTTTTTCTTTTAAGTCAACACAAATATGCAGGGTATTATTTTCTTTTCTTGAAAAGCATATTAAAATCATTGGACTATGTGGATGATCTGATCTTCAGCTGCCGAAGTGCTTTAGTAATATGTCGTTTTACTTGTATGGCTTTAGTAATATTTACTTTTAGTATATATATATATATATATATTCCATCACCTAATTCTGAGTGGTAACATACATAGCACAGTCATCCACAAATAGTTGTGGTTTAAATTGTGTAGTCAATTCCATCTTTAATGTCACATAAACAACATGCTCACCCAGCAAAACATTCAATAATTCACCATCACACTTCCGGTTGTCCATGCAATTCTGAATCTGTCTCAAGAATATCCACTCCCTCCATATTCCGGGGCCGTTCTAAAATGGGCTAAGCAGAGGCTAGTGCTGAATGACAAGACACCGACTCCACAGTACAATTCCTACACAACTAATGCAATTACGGACTAACAACAACATGTATTCAATCATTAGGTCACGTGTCCTTTACAGAGCATTGCGTTAACAACAGAACAGAACGTCAGAAAGAATCAATGTCTGTAGCCAGGTCTCCCACTTCTGGTTTCATGTTCGATATCTATTTGATGTCTTGTAATCACCGTATCCGTGTTATGTCTCTCATGAGTCGCCAAGGTACCTGTTTTTCATTATTGTTCTTCTTTCCAGCCACACGTGATCATATTATTTTAATTTCCTCTTTAGACTATAAGCTAGTTCTATTTTTAATATTTTAGTCTACATATGTCATCATTTTTTGTATTATCCACAGTTTTTTTTTACGGATTTTTCTAAAGCATTTTGTTGAATAAACTGATTTTCATCCGTATTATTTGAAAGATTGTCCATAATTCACAATCATTTGTTGTTGTGGAGACGAATATTATATTATAAGTACCAAATGTAACCACAAGCGTCATTCTTGCCTACCATTGGCAGATAGTTAACATATTCAAGCTAGAAATGTTTATTATTTAATGACTTTATCCAACCTATTCTCTACCTATACTTTTTTTTCTTTTTGTTTCCCTAGTTTTCAATTGCTGAACCCTCAGTCAAAGTACTCAGTTTACAGTAGAAAGTACATTATAAATCATCTATTACATAAAACAGCTATATGTATACATCATATACATATATAAAGTGCGTTGAAGAAAACACTTACACCTTCTACCCAGTATGTAAGCTGCAATAGAGTATTAAAGAATAGGTTCTGAAAGAAAAACAAGTCTATTTTCATAGTTAGCGACAATTCGTTTTTTTTTTCTATTCGCGATGTATATGTCGTGTTTGTTTAACTTTCTATAGTTTCATTATCTGTTAGTGTATTTGCATAGTGGAATTTTTGTTGTTCCTTTATCGCGTACATGCTGATCATGGTGAAGAGAAAAACAATAATTATGTGGATAGCCTATCAATGGTTTAGTCACAAAGTATGTTTATAAACATAACCTACCTCTTGAATTGTTTGTGAGATGTTATTACCAGGAACCTACTCAATGAATACATGAATTTACTTTATTTAACGGGTTTTATTTTTGACATAATCGTATCACGTAATTGAGAACAATGTTTCTCATCCTTTATTCTTCCGTGCCCTTTTGCGACCTTTCTTTATTCCTGTGCCCCCCCCCCACCCAAACTTGTTCAATCTTAATAAATATATATATATATATATATATATATATATATATATATATATATATATATATATATATGTAACCGCCTTGTGTGCAAACAGATCATGTTATACTAATACGACCTTTGGCGTCTGGACAGACGGTTGGTAGCAATCAAATATGATAAGTCAGTAGTTTGGTAAAATATTAGAGTGTTATGCTCGATGCTCCTTAGCTGAACAGCTTGTATCATGGCTAAATTTGCCAATATTGGACAGACAGACCAAATTGCATAATGAACAGGATATAGTTGTGGTGCCTGGCCTCGTCTCCTTGTTGGCTGCCCATTTTGTCCTCATACTTGGAAATCAGCACTGCCTCGAAAGTTGTTGTGCCCTTTATTATTTGTTCTCCATATGCTACGATATACAGCCACATTTTACCAGTTTCTTTCACTGATAGAGAATTAGGATTGATCGGTTATTTAATATAATAATTTATCAATTATATAAAATGTAAATTATATCAAATATAATTATTTAACAATTCTGTTTTTTTGTACATCCGTTTCAATAACTCGTTTAAATTGTATCTTATCTTTCCTTGTTTCTAATATAATCTAGTCATTTTCTATATTATTTTTTCAGATGGCATACTAGTTCAGATGAGTGACGAAAAAGTTAAACCAGACATTCACGTCGAAACTATCTGCAGAGAATCGCTACACAGAGCAATTAAAAAGGAAGGCTCATTCATTGGACAAAGAAAGAACAAAGGCCTGTAAGGAATTACCAACAAAAAATCGTCAATCGTTGACCCTACTAAACCACTCAACATGCTGTCTTCAACCCGAGCGGAAAATGAAAAGGAATAACAATATATCCCATCTATTTCTTTCTCATACAATGGTCCAGAAGCATACTCGAAGTAAACTATTATTATTACGTCAAAGAATTAGGCACGACGGAAGTAAGGACGAGCACGAAACCGCATAAAACAGACAACAAAAATAAATATAAGAGATCAGGAAGCACAAAATTCATGACTTGAGAACAGTTCAAGAGTGCTACAGAAGCAGAGAAGGAAGCAATACTCCAGGTGTGGCAGCGTCTAAAATTAAAATATAAGGCAATGTGTTGGCAGAAAGGTTTTATCGGAAGAGGAAAGCAACCAAGAGGGCCAGAGAAACGTTCTTCAAGGATCCATTTTTGTTTTTGAAGGAGCTATTTGAACCACCGTGATCTGGAACAGTAACAGCCTGCAATGAAGAGCTTAATAATAAATAACGATAAAACAATAAGAAAGATAACGACCACCGAAATGAAATGTATCAGAAGAATGACATGAAACAGCTTAAGGGACAGAGTAAGAAACACTGACCTCAGGAAGAAACTCGAAATTGAACCAGCCATCGAATACATAAAGAAACAACAGATAAATTGGTTCGGCCACATAACAAGAGAAAAAGAACTAACAATGAAGCAATGAGCCATAAATGGAACGCTACGAAAACGCCTGATTAAGAGGAAGACCGAGAAAGAGATGGATAAAAGGAATACTAGTCACTAGGAGGAATAACATCAGAAGAGGCCAACAGAAGAGCAAAGAATCGCAGATTGTTTCTCCCCTGGACGCCAACGGCAGCAGAGGAAGGATAGAAGAAGAATGAAGAGTTTGAGAAACATCTGAGAGAGACCTACTTAGATACCCAGAGAAACGAACCACTTAAGTCTAAGACAGGTCTATTGTGGTTGAGCGAACCTGGCATCCTATTCAATTATAGGCCTCCGACGCTATAAGAAGTAACACATATAGTTCACATGAGATTACGCAGTTCAGATTACTTTCCTACCCGAATGTGGACGGGTTGCTATTTCTTCTCTATAGTAGTAAAGAGGCTCACCTCGTACCTTATGGAAAAGGGGTACATAGATGCTGCCGTACAGAAGGGAGGAGTCCCTGGTATTCCCAGATGCTTGGGACACGAGACAATGATATGGGGGGGGGGCGTTACAGAGCGCAAAGACCGAGAAGCTAAGCCTAATCTATGATTCGATCTTGCCAACGTTTATGGATCAGTCCCACATCAGATGAGTTGGCAGGCTCTCTGAATGTACCATGTACTACAGAGTGTGACCGCCATGCTCAGACGGTATTTTACCGGTTTCACAGTGCGTTTCTCCACAAGGGAGCATACGACCGACTGGATAGAATTGCAAGTCTACATTACGATGGGCAGTACAATCTCCTCCATACTCTTCGTAATGTCAAGGCAAGTGATACTGAATAAAGCAGAAAGATGCAGAAGGACCAGACCTTGGAGATGGATACTACAGGCCACCGCCTAAAGCATTCATGGACGACACCACCGTTCTAGTGTCAGAAGAGAACCACGCCCGGAGGATGCCTGAATGCCTAGATGAGCTCATTGTTTGGTAGCGGATGAGCTTCAAACCGAGGAAGTCACGCAACCTCTCCATCAGACGATTGAAGACCAATGAAGTCACACTCAGTGTAGCGAACCAGATTATCCCAACAGTCAGAAAGCAGGAAATTTGCAGAGTGTATGACGTCCCATTGAAGGATATGAAAGCCGTCCAGAGAGTAGAGAGATGTCAAAGCAAGGGTTATATATCATTAACCGAAGCAGACCTTTAGGAATGTTCCAAATTTGGTGCTTCCACTTCATGTTTATACCTAAACTGTTATGACCTCTTCTGATATACGAAATCAACTCAAGTACGGTGGAAGCGATGGAGAGCACGATTAGCAAGTACAAGCAAAAATGTATGGGGGACCCTTAAGACTGACAATGGTGCGCTGTACTGCAAGAGAAGATAAGATGGTCTTCACGTTCAAGTCAGTCCTATAAGATTATAAAGCCGGCAAGACCAGGCCGGAAGTTATGCTGCAACGCTTATCAGAAGAAACAGTCCGGATAGCGGAACCCACAGTGAAGACCGATGGGATATGGCAGGCGTGTGCAGCACAAACCGAAACACATACAAGTCTAAAACTGAAGAAAGTGATGGATTACACATAGACAGGCAGGCGTTTTGGTCACGGAGACATCCAATGGTGGTCAAAAACATCAAACATACAAAGTAGGGACATGCTAGTTCATGAGATCAGAGACTTCACTGAGAACAAACGTGTGCAAAAGGTAGCACAACAGGTGCAGTAAGGCCAATGGATAAACATAGGATGATGCCTATCAGAGGACGCTACCATGGGATAACATGTGGTATGTGATGCCGTTGCAGCTCAGCTCCATAATCAGATCTATGTGGGACATTCTACCATCAGCCAGCAACATTGGGAAGTGGGGAATGACATTTGACAATCGATATCATCTTTGCAATGGAAGACCGACGATAGAGCATGTTCTTTTCACAAGCAAGGTAGCGCTATGTCCAGTGCTGCATGAATTGGCTGCCATCGTGGACGGTACGGATAAAGGTCAGTTCGACCATCGTCATCATCAAGTACTAGGCCTGCTGGAGCAGGTAATCATGTCTCTCCACAACTTTCGATCTCGACTGTTATTTATCATTTCTTTTGTTGACCTTCTGTCAAGCAATTCTCTTAGGTTTTCTTGTAATTTTTCTCTTTGCTTTTCTCTATTTCTTCATCTCTCAATTTTCCCATTTATTACAATATATTCCAGTTGTTCTCTTCTCATTCCATGGCCAAAAAAATAATGAAGATTGTTTCTTCCTAATATTGGAAATTAGCTCTCTTTTTGCTTTGGCTTTTTTCAGAACGTGTCGATTACTCTTCTTAACTGTCCATGGTATTCTTAACATTCTTCTGTAAAACCACATTCCTACAGAATCCAGCGATTTTTTGGTCTGTTGTCCTATTGTCCATAATTCACATCCATATGTTAAGACTGGCTCAGCATAACATTTAAGAACTCTTTTTCAAGCAGCTACAACACATACATATTTCTTATAGAGCTGGACAGAGAGCACACGCTAAGCTAAATAACTGGGACGACTGAACGATCCTCGACAGCGAGCGACAGCGAGATGTCTGTTGACCTCCCAGGGCGAGAGATGTAACCAGAGTGCATCAAGAGACCTAAAATGCGCCTGGACATTGCACTTCACACACCATATATGCCCCACATCGTCTTAATAGAGATAAGACACACGAGTATATAGTGTAAATAAGTATGTGGATCATGGGCAATGGGACAACAGACAAGAAAACCACTGGAGGCTGTAGAAATGCGGTTTTACAGTCGATGTTGAGAATATATTGAGCAGCAAAGTATGAGTAATGAAAATGTTCTGAAAGAGGAGAACGCAAAGATACAACTCATTTCCTATATTAGGAAGAAGCAATCATCAGATTTTGCCATGCAGCGAGATGGGAACACCTGGAATATATTGTAAGAAATATGAAAATTGTGGGACGAAGAGATAGAGGGAAGCAAGGAAAAAAGAAACCATACAGCTTAAGAAAATGGCTTGACAGAAGGTCAACAGCAGAAACGATAAGTAACTGTCGAGTTCGAAAGTTGTGGAGAGATATCTTCACCTACACCCGCAGGCATGGAGCTTGATGATGATGATTTGTGTTGTTTTTGCAAGTGCACCATTTTTTTTATATATATATTTGAAACCACATTGCGCATTTTGTAATGTACAAAACAGGTATGTTTCGTAAATTTTACTTCTATGCTCTTGCTACATGCGATCTTATGTTGTATTTCGCTTGTCTCGCATGATTATCTCTAAAAATCAGCACCTACTATCTCTAATTCATATTTTACATCTCATGCTGATTCTTGATTCAGTTAATCTTGATTTAGAATTTGATAGATCTATGGCTTGTGTATGGCTTATATGGACTGTGTATAGCTTATGTATGGCATGTTTATGACATGTGTATAGCTTGTGTATGGTTTGTATGGCCTGTGTATAGCGTGTGTATGACTTCTATGGCCTGTGAATAGTGTGTGTATTGCTTGTGTATGACTGGTATGGCCTTTGTATATCTTGTGTATGGCTTATATGGCCTGCGTCTAGCTTGTGTATGGCATGTTTATGGCCTGTGTATAGCTCGTGTATGGCTTATATGGCCTGTGTATAGCTTGTCTATGGCATGTTCATGGCCTGTGTATGGCTTGTGTATGGCATGTTTATGGCCTGTGTATAGCTTGTGTATGGCATGTTCATGGCTTGCGTATAGCTTGTGTATGGCATGTTTATGGCCTGTGTATAGCTTGTGTATGGCTTATGTGGCCTGTGTATAGCTTGTGTATGGCATGTTCATGGCCTGTGTATAGCTTGTGTATGGCTTATATGGCCTGTGTATAGCTTGTGTATGTCATGTTCATGGCCTATGTATAGCTTGTGTATGGCTTATATGGCCTGTGTATAGCTTGTGTATGGCATGTTCATGGCCTGTGTATAGCTTGTGTATGACTTATTTGGCCTGTGTATAGCTTGTGTATGGCATGTTCATGGCCTGTGTATAGCTTGTGTATGACTTATGTGGCCTGTGTATAGCTTGTGTATGGCATGTTCATGGCCTGTGTATAGCTTGTGTATGGCTTATATGGCCTGTGTGTAGCTTGTGTATGGTCTGTGTATGGCTGCTGTATGTCCTGTTTCATCAGACGAAACACTAGGTAAACTGAAAGAAGTGACTGAAGTTTGCAGAAGGGTAAACTGAAAAAAAAACATCATACAAAATGGAAATGAAAAGAATGGGTTTACATATACTGGGACTTTGCGAAATGAGATACACCGGATCAGACGAGATATATTCTGATAAACATAAAATAATATATTCTGGAGGTACTGAACACCAAAGAGGAGTAGGTATCATCTTGGATCCAGAAAAGCAAGAACAGTGAAAGGCGTTTACCCAATATCTGACAGTCATTTTAGTGAAATTGAATGGAAAGCCAATATATATATATATATATATATAAATCTTATACAAGGTCATGCACCAACAGCAGATAGTCTAGATGAAACAAATGATACATTTTACGACGAGTTAAATAAGGCACTTCGTGAATGCCACCATGCCCGGTACTTGATGATGATGGTGATGTCCTGTCTCTGACAGTAACATTTCATTACAATAATTCTACTACTTGTATGAACACCCTGTGTCATTGTAATTGTTCACTTTATATTGTTTCTCTGAATCTACCACCCACTCGACATCACACACATTTTTTTTTTAATGGATTCTATTTAATTGATTCTGAGGGAATATGGTCGCAAGGTTTAGGATTGACAGTTCTTACTTTGGGTGAAACATGACTCGGTGAATGATAAATATGCCTCACCTGTGATTGTTAGCTCGCAAAGAATGATCCAATTGTCATGTTATAATAATACATTCTTCATTTTTTATCAGCAGCTGGTTCTTATAGAGTTGACACCAATGACTATATAAAACAGCTTTAGTCCTGTATCATCTATCTGGATGTTAATATTAATCTCCTTATATAAATTATATCATTCTCTCTCTAATATAAATGCTACTTTCTACGCAGACTTACGAACCTGAATGGAAATACTATGATTATTGGCAACACCTTTAGTTTGAATGGCACATCATGTACATTTTACGAATGAATTTAAATAAGTAATTGACTGTTCAAATTATACAATGTATTATTTCTTATTCACACTTTAACAGGTTGAGATTACAAAACGTACTACCTTCTCTGTTCGTTTAGTCGTCGTCGAGTACTAAGAAAGTAGTATGGTTTAGTTTTCAAATAAGAGTAGTATTTATAGTATCAACGGATATTTATCATTATGCTTTATGATGCTGCATTCTTTACGAAAAAATAACATACACAAATTGCGAATACATGAAACGTTCTATGATCTGTTACATCAAATGAGCATCTCCATCCACGACTACATAATGTCAATTTTAACTCTGGGAAAAAGGACGAGGCCCATCGTAGGTATGCGATAACAGTCCGCAGATATGAAAAATGTAAATGTTTAACAAGTGGACATTAATTAGCAAACATTAGACCAGGAGGAAGTGGATGTACACAATAATACTACTGCGACTACACAATGTCGAATGTAACTTCTGAAATTCAAGTCAAAAAGACGTCTATTACTGACATTATAACAAGATAATCATTATCTGGCCATGTAATAAAAAGGGGAAACTAACCATATTTGACAGTTGAATAACAAAGAATGGACGAGGACACATATTGTCGGGGTTACAATCGTGACACGGTAGGTGGCCAACATCTGAATCTATATCTCACAGAAGAGACAAGGACAGCCTACATAAAGGTAAAGGTAAAGTACTAGTGTGAAACCGGCGGCTTAGCACGCGAGTTTCCACCCAAATTTGCTCGACAGTGTATCTAGAAATGTACGGAGATTTCTGGATAGTGCCGCTTCAAGCATCGAAACTGACGATGCGAGGCGACATTCTTCACCTTCCCAGGATAATGCACTGATACACATTTCTGCCATCGGCTGGGTCGACAGTGAGGGTATTTTTTTTTCCAACCACGAGTATAACTCACACTGCTCCGAGCGGGAATCGAACATTGGTTGTCCGAACGTCGGTAGTCCCATCGGGTAGTTTTCCCAACTAGGCTACCGAAGCCTACATATACATGGGCACTTATGCCAACAATTACGGCAACTAAAGATGTTCCGATTGAAAAAAAAATAGCTTCTCTTCATGCGTGCTCAACTACAACCTTTTTTTGCCTACACATTCGTGTTTATTCAAAACAAAGCATGCCGTATATTTGTGTCGGCAGAGAGCCATCTCCTAGAAAGCTACTACATCATATCTCTTCTTACAAAAGATCATCTTCATATTTCACACTTTGATTTGATTTATATCTGCTGTATGCAGTAGACAGTACAACCTGCGGCTGTCCTGCTGCTTTGTAGGTATGCTCGGGAGATTAAAAGGCTAAGGGAAGGTACCCTGAAGTTAAATAATCCCACTGTCTTGTGGGTGAGAATTTTTAGTCAAAGACTAGCTGAGCCAACCGTAAACAAACCGACGGAAGACAACAGAAAACCACCGTCGTAAATTCTTTGTATAATCATGAATTGCCACGATTACAGAATCCACGACAATAACGTTAATTGGTATTCCAATACCCTCGTTCGGTAGGGGACATTATGTGGTACACATGATACCCGATCGGCATCAAGTTACTTTAAGCATCAGAACACTGGTGCATGGAGGGACCGGGAATGGATTTACGACATAACTGCCTGTGAATATGTTGTCATCAACACGAAAGAAGTGCATGGGCATTTACAGCACGCTCGGCAGGCAAAGTAGTCAAAGATTACAGTTGTGCATACGTCATGACCACGAGTAGCAGACGATGTAGATGATGGCAGTGACCAGGGCATTCAACTGGTTAGAGTCACAAGTCTACACCCTTGCCTGTATACTGAGTGAATCGATGAGCATGATAAAAAAAGTGGAGGCGGGCTCTGTACGCATGCATTGTGTAGAGTCAATGCAGAAGTAAAATATACGTAAGGTCACCTTTTTCTATGCCCTGATCATTTGGGAGTACGGGGAAATGAAAGAGCTGACAGGTTCGCTAGTTGCACTGTCTTTGAGATCGGTCAACCAATGGATCGTGCGGACATCATCAATGTCCTCCGAGGTGTGGGAAGAGCACATGACTTCGACCAACACAAATCCCCGTCACTTCTTCGGATGAAAGAGATGGTAGTTAAGATGGACACATCCAGACATGAGAAACTTAGTGGGCGTGTAAGAAGACTTATCAACCAATACATCACTGGAGTCGTCATTCGCTGGACACTGCGAGACTTGCTGAGGAGTGGATCTGAACCCCTATGGACATGTTCGGAGTGCAATGATGATGACCCGCTAATAACTCAATAACTCAATTTTGTCAACAACAGGTTTTCCGTAAACATTTACGACTTCTTGATCTGGGAGTATTGTTATATTATTTTTGTTCAGCAATGAAATAGGTCGCCTAAGTTTAGGAGATCTACCAGAAAAATGAAAAGGTTGATGAAGGTGGACATTTGATATAGTATATCCATTCATGGGAGCCGCTCAGTGGTTAGTGAACTGGACTACAAAGGACAAGAGGTAGGGTTCGATCCCAAACGACGGCTTTCGGGTTCAACCAATCTTAACTCTTTCCGTACGTTTCGCCGCACTTGGTGTCACTATCAGTTTGATTGGATGTTAACCGTCATCAAACCATGTTCTTTTTACATGTCTTGTATCATCGTGGTATGGTTGAAATATAATTCCTTGATCAATTATCTAAGAATTCAAATATAATATGTTATATGTTAAGTAAATGTAAATATGTAAATTAATTCATAAAACATGAAAATTTGTTTTTGTTTACATCTCTTCTATTGCATATAAAAAGCTTCCGTACGGATAGAGTTACATGGGTACCTGATTTTTTTTCTGGGAAAGTAAAGCGGCACGGGCGTAATACCGACCACATTACCCCAAATATCATGTGCTGAAGTTCTATAAAAGTTATGGTCACTAACACCATATTCCCTATACGCCTCTTGGCGTGACAGGGGCCTCTTTCCTCTTTACTTTACTATATCCTCTTTCACTGTGGTGTTTCCTGGGGAAGAGATCTCTTCGTGTATGGACACTTGTTGCTGTACGAACAGAATAATCCGACATCTAAACATCTGAGACATGATGTGGACTTTTCCTCAGACAACACACAATAAATAATAGCATCACATGATACGATCAATGTGATCACATGACAAAATCAATTTGATCACATGACATGATCATTTTGATCACATGACAAGATCAATTTGATCACATGACAAGATCAATTTGATCACATGACAAAATCAATTTGATCACATGACAATATCAATTTGATCACATGACACGATCAATTTGATCACATGACAAGATCAATTTCATCACGTGTCAATATCAATTTCATCACATAACAAGATAAATTTGATCACATAACAAGATCAATTTCATCACATGACAAGATCAATGTGATCACACGACAAGATAAATTCCATCACGTGGCATTGATCAATTTCATCACATAAAAAGATCAATTTCATCACATGACAAGATCAATTTCATCACATAACAAGATCAATTTCATCACGTAACAAGATCAATTTCATCACATGATGAGATCAATGTCATCTCATGTCAAGATCAATTTCATTACATGACAAGATCACTGAATTTATCTCTCAAAACTGGTTTTATCATTTTATTATTAAGAGTAGGCTACAATCAGTAGCGTAGTGCTTCGTTTTTCTCGACAGTAACAACTAAGAGATCGTTGGAGTTCCCACATATTGCAGTTTTATTTCAACAAAGAATTATTTCCATCACGATTTGGTATAAATCATTGCACTCGTTTTAAGATTGCGTCGTAATCAAAATGTGACTAAATGCTATTCTTAGGAGTATGTTCCGTGCATTTCATGTGCAGAATAATGATTATCTTGAGACACCTCCAGCACACAAACACGAAAGAGATGCTGATTATTGTTATCAATGCTCCACATATTCTAATACATGTGATTACCACAGCAATAGCGATCGGCGAACACTCAAAAAATGTCATACGAGTTATTACCCTACAAAGCACATATGTTAACAGGAGAAGGCAGAATAGCATAGAGGCAGACCGAGAGTAAGATGGACAGAAAACACAAAGAAGAGCAGAAACAGCAATTGCCCATAAGTGAAATTGAAAAGTGTGAGAACGAAAACTGTATATCTCCCTCGACACCCGAATGGGTAATAAGAGAGGAAGTGAAGAAATAAAGAATAAATAAACCAATTCATAAATTGAAAGAAATTGAAACGCGATCCTTGATTCTTTCATCAAGCCAATGCTATTTATAGATTACAGTACCTTCATTGTAAACAATACAACATGAAGATCAACATAAACAAAACCGAAGTAATGGCAATAGCGAGAAAGAAAGAAAAACTAAATGACATAATAGATAATACGTTTCTCTGAAGCAAGTAGTCAATTTTAAATATCTGGGTAGCACGTTAACACAAGAGAATAACCAAGAGACAGAGAAAGATCTAAGGTGTAACAAAGCATGCCAAGTCATAGGCTAAGTATCAAGGCTATTGAAAAACAAAGCAATATCTACGGAATCAAAAAGGGCATTATACAAATCAGTTGTTCTACCAACTCTGTGTTAATAGTGCCAGAATTGGACGCTGGACTCTAGAACAATAAGAAAGATAACGACCACCGAAATGAAATGTGTCAGAAGAATGACAGGAACAAGCTTAAGGGACAGAGTAAGAAACACTGACCTGAGGAAGAAACTCGAAATTGAACCAGCCATAGAATACATAAAGAAACAACAGATAAATTGGTTCGGCACATAACAAGACAAAAAGAACTAACAATGACTCAAAGGGGCATAAACAAACGCTACGAAAACGCCAGATTAAGAAAAAGACCAAGAAAGAGATGGATAAAGGGAATACTAGAGTCACTAGGAGGGATAACACCAGAAGAGGCCAACAGAAGAGCAAAGAATCGCAGAGATTGTATCTCCCCTCGACGACAACAGCAATAGAGGAAGGATAGAAGGAGAAGAAAAGTACCTACATTTCATTACAGCATATGCGATATCACCAACGTGAAATTACAATGTATGTGTAAGGTATGCAAACAATTTCCAAGACAAATCTTTCTTTGTCATCAATCACACAACCGAATCACTTTCTCTTAATGAGATGATAGATTATCAATTTGCCACTTTATTATCACTATTATTAATGTTATTATACATGTAGGTGACCGCCATTTTGTCATTTACTAATCAACGTCCATAAATAACGGATGACTATATTTTAACTTCGTGACCACCAGACAATATGCGTCATTCTGTTCACATTTCGCTTTCTTGTGATAATTATTTAACATTTCATCATCATGTCCCGTACCGGTTGGCGTAGGCGATCATGTCCTTCCACAATTGTATATCTATAGTGCTTCGCATCAACTCTGCAGGTGCCCGTTTTCAATGCTATGACACCAAGCAATCTAATACTTTTTTTATCTTTGTCAGCCGCGAAAAAACAAAAATGTTCCAGAAAAAATGTTGATTGTTTCTTTATGATGTTTTGTAGTAGTTCCCTTTTAGTGTTGGCCTCTTTGACAATTTCTTCATTGGTCTTTTTAGCTGTCCTGGGAACTTTCAACATTCTTCTGAGAAATACGATATCTGTAGCCTCTAGTCGTCTTTTCATTTGTTTATCTACTGTCCATGTTTCGCTTCCATAGGTCAGAATTGGTTCTGTATAGCACCGATGAACTCTCTTTCTCACATCTATTGACATAGATTTGTTGCGTAAGATATTTTTTTATTTTCTGAAATGCAATTTTGACCTGAGCTATTTTGCTTTCTATTTCTGTGGTGCATCTGCTCTCTGATGTTATTATTGTGCCCAAATATTATGTAATATGTACTTTTTCCTAAAATACGATTCTTTACATAATTTACCAGTATCCTTGTTATTGTCGTGTCAGGCTTCAATTTTAGAACCTGGTAGAAACAAAATATTTTAAATATATAAATTAAAATGATAACGGTAGGTTAAATTATTATGTTTGTATATATTGAATTCGCCCGTGTGTTACCGGGGCCTCATTATGATGAAAGTAAAGAATAGTGACACTGTGACCATCCAGGCATGTCGTAAGAGGCGATTAAGGGGTTTGATCGATGGCTTGATAAGCTGTCATTGTAAAAAGTATTGTTATGGAAACAGCGCCATAGATTTTAGAAGCAGTGATATCTGCAATATGTGCCATTTTTGCACTCAAGGTTTCTGTTTTTGAGATTGTGGTTCTGCCCTTTGTGCCGTCTTCGGCTCGAAAGGACATATATATATATATATATATATATATATATATATATATATATATATATATTGAATTGCACATGGTTGAAAGCATAATCTCTTATATCAGGGACTCAAAGTTTAATATATTTCACAACAACTTTAGTGGGCTCAAGTTTCCCTCATCATACAGGCAGATACTCTTCGTCTTCAGAGGTACTCTCATCGTTTCTAGCTGATCCTTTATACGTGTTTTATTGTGTTGTATCTGTTCTTATTAATTTTAATGCATCGAGTAGTACCAAATTATGTCATAGACATTTCGATTCCTAATTCCTACGTGTTCTTGACTACTCCCCAAAAGGCTAAAGGCACACTGGACTTTCTTTTTGTGCCTTCATCCGAGAAGATGAAACATAAGATCTCACTACCAGAGAGAGGGGGAGAGTACAACCATACAGAAAGCACGCAGATGTAAAAAAATTTCCATCACTTTGGAAGGAATTCGAACCCGG
Organism: Megaustenia siamemsis; assembly: GCA_032433765.1. Lineage (NCBI taxonomy): Eukaryota > Metazoa > Mollusca > Gastropoda > Stylommatophora > Ariophantidae > Megaustenia > Megaustenia siamemsis. The sequence continues at coordinate 44,868,889 of JAVIAB010000101.1, read as the reverse complement.
AACCTTATTGTCAGTGGCCCATGACATGCCTCTAGACCACCCTTCCCAAAATGAGAGCCGTGATAGCTCAGTGGTTAGTGAACTGTACTACAAAGGACAAGAGTAATTCCTGGCTTCCGCGTTCACCCAGCCTTAAATGGGTACCGGTTTTTTTTATATGGGAAAGTAAAGCGGCACGAGCTTAATACCGACTACATTACCACAAAAATCATGTGCTGAAGGTCTATAAAAATTATGGTCACTAATACCGTATTCCCTATACGCCACTTGGCGTGACGGGGTTCTTTACCTTTACTTACCCAGCCAAATATTGTTTAAATATAAATGTTTGTACATAAATGATTGTCAATAAAGGAAATACACATGTTTGTATTGCTAAATGTGATGTTCATGAATGTTAAGTAACAACCCGAGATACATATAATATGAGAGTGAACACAAAATAGAACGCAGAAGAAGGTCACGTCTTCATTTGAGGATGATGCCATGTTTGGGGCAGCAGATGTTTATTACGGTTATTATATTTTTACTAACAATATACATGTTTCATTTTCATCTTCAATTTTTCAGCTCCCTGTGGAGCATAGTTCTTCGTCAAACACTTTCCAAGCCATTCTGTTTCTCGCCATTCTTTGAGATCACTCCATGTCTTCCCTCTATTTTCATCTTAGCTTCCATCTGTCTTCTCCAAGAATATTTTGGTCTTCCTCTTTGTCTTTTACCTTGGGGATTGCAGAAAAGGGTATGTTGTATAATACTCTCAGTTGGCTTCTTCAGTGTTTGTCCTATCCAGCGCCATTGTCTTCGCTGTAGCTCTTTATCCACTGGTATTTGACTGGTACATTTCTATACATCTATATTGATTATTTTCTCGCAATGTTTCCATCATTTTATTCTGCATAAGATTTCGTTAATGAAAGTCTGTATCTTCATGATTGTAATTTTTGTTGTTCTCCATGTTCCACAGCGATACAATAAGACTGCTTAACATTGTAGTTGACTATCTATTTTTATTTGTGTATCTAACTTGTATATATAGTGATGGTTACAACCACAAATATTCAGCGATGTAGGTGTGTCATCTGTCAATTATCATGCTGTATAGATGTGGTGGGTAACCTACGCCCCACGGTCCAGAACGACACACATAACTATTGTGATCGTTCCTAGTGTTGATGTACAAAAGAGAAAAAAGTAGATATATATTTTCGTACCTTTTTTAGGAGAGATGGACTTGGGATTTTTTCTTTATCCTGTATCTCGATAATTCCACATGTTTAATATATAAGGTTATCAATGTTTGTGTTTTAAATAATAGAACCTGAGATGACACTTTCTAACCAAACAAGAACATTACAGTTCACTGGAAAGGCAAGCTATACAGAGCAAAATATCACATTTAAAGTAGTTCTTCGAAGGTCAACAGAGTGTATTTTACAATATAAATATATAATCAGAGAACGTTGTTTGTGTGAGCTTTATTATTTATGACAACATTTCGACGAGTTTATAACCGTTTTTCTTTAAATAATTTGAGAAAGAGCGTTCCGAAACTGCTGGTAAAGCGGTCTGTCCTGATAAGATTTATTTATTTCACCAAGTAAGTTTATAACACCGGACCGTGGGAAGCCGCTTAGATAATATGGGGGAATGAAGTTATTCTATATTATTTTAGTCTATTTGTGGAATCAGTTTAATTTCAGTCTGTGCCTCCCCATATCTACATCACCTTCGTCCCCGGCATTTCTCGAAGCGTATGCTGACTGTTTCTGTAAGGTGTTGGATATAGATATATCTGCTTATCCCTGCTAATCACTTCATGTTGACCAGCCATCTTTTCCACCCTTAAGACTTTTCATTCGTTCTATTTTTACATCACTGCCCCACGCATTGCCTCCGAATCATACCAAGAGCGAGCTGTCAACACTGGCTGTCCTCGAATTTGAGGATGTATACAATCAAGTTCACTATGGCACACTGGTATAGCAACTTAGTGTGACAGGATCTGAATCACATACATGCGCTTGGGTGCGTCAGTAAAGGATGTAAAGGAATGTGGTGTTACGTTTCGGTACCCCCACATCTGAGCCGAGATTTATCTCTCTGTGGTTTCCTCAATGATCACTCTTATCCCATGCATTGTTCCATACACTGACAGGATAGCACAATTGAATACTGTATGCACAGGTCGTCCTCTAGTCTTTTGGAAATTACAGTAGGACCCATGTACACGGGGAAAGTATCAATGGGTGTTTAAAAGAGCGGGCTTCAGAAACAGCAGCGTTCTCCGAAGCCTTAGATGAGTCAAGTTACTTGACAGCAGGTTAGTTATCTTTATTAGGGACATTGACTATTTATTTAACATTAATGATAACATATTGGAGCTACGTAACGGCACTACCAACAAGCAAGGGTATTTTCAAAATGCTGGATTTTGGATTAAATTGAAACACTATTTCTGGAGTGACAGCAGATGCCGAACCAGCTATGACTGGTCACAGACAGGCTTGGTTGGCAATATAAGGTCCTATTTATTATGTTTCGAATTAGGTCATCTTGATGTTTCATGCCTACAATGTATTACATAATTAAGTAAGAAAATATCTGCACTAAAGCGTTTAAAGTTGCTGACGGCGAGTCAATCATGGCACAATAGTAAAGTAAAGTGCCCCAATCACGCCAAGTGGCGTATAGGGAATATGATGTTAGTGAACATAAATTTTAAAGACCTTCGGCACATGCATTTTGCGATAATGTGGTCAGTATTACGCCCTTGCCACTTTACTTTCCCCGACAAAAATCCGGTACCCATTAAAGTTAAAGGCTGGGTGAACCGATTGCCGTCGGTTGGAATCGAACCCTTCCTCTTGTTCATGACACCATGGGAGAACTGTATAACTGCGGAAAGGCTCAAGCTTCGTTAGTTTCAAGAATTCATTCATGGCGCCGGTTCAAAGTATGGCAATCTGCTCTACTTTGATGAAGTAAGATTGTTAAATCGACGAGAGGTGGTGGAAAGACTGTATGAATTACTTGCTGAAGTCAAACTATTCATGGACACGTAGAGTAGTGCGGTTAAAGGATTATCGGATCCTCAGTGGACTTGCCAGGTAGCCATGTTGTTTAACAATAATTAATATTTTAATAAACTTAATCTGAAGTTAAACAATCTAGGGATGGCCCCCGCCATAGGACATATAAAGAAACAACAGATACAATGGTTTGGCTACGTGACATTGCAGAAAGATCAAAACACAACACAACGAGCTTTCAGCAAATGTTGTGAGAATACCAGACCCAATGGTCGACCACGAAAAAAGATGGATGGATGGATGGAATATTAGAAACACTAGGAACACATAACAGCAGCTGAGGCGAACAGAAGAGCAAAAGACCGCAAAATATATCTCCCCTCGACGCTTAAAGGAAAATAAGGTAGTGAAGAGGAAGAGGAATCTAAAGTTACAATCACATTGAGAACTGGTGCACGAATATTTTCCACATATGAAAGCTTTCCATGGACACACAAAATGAAACTGTGGGAGATAGTAACCGGTGAGAATGAAAAAAAATTAATGTTTTTTTAAAGCTTGCAAAGCAGTAGATGTATGCTGTTAATGCCATTAGCTATGATGGCGCCATTGATGGTATTTACTGGATGTTTCTAAAGTCATTTGAACATTTTGCTGCAAAACAAACAAGGTTATACTGTTTCTGAACATCATTTGATATCGATGTAAATGCTGTTCTAGCCAAGATTCAAGTGATAGTTTTGACTTGCAAGAAAACATGTACTGAGATAAAATTGGGGGATTCGAAGTTGCTGCAATTCATGTAGCCACAAACTGCTATGCGCTATGATATCCACAGAGACTGCAGTAGTGAAAGCCTTTTTTCATACCTCACCCGCACCCCATACAAGGTTATATGCCAGGACCTTTCCGCTATTTTAGTATGTCTACCATAGAGAGCTTTACTAATGTGCTCCGACCACAGAGATCTGTAAAACCTATAGCGATCCAGTGAAACGCGTTGTCTTCATTGTGTGTCTATCTGCTTTGTACAATTACCATTTTATGCTTTTCTAAATATAAATTGTATCGACAGCATAGAGAACCTCAGTCTCGACCGCCGTTTTAGCTTTTGGACGGCCAAACTTGTTTTCTCACTTCCTCGTGCTAGCACTTCGCAGTCCAGTCTCTCTACCGCAAGTGACGCAATATAGACAATTTGTTCCTACTAATTTACATGTATATCGAAAATATTCAAATTAGACACCATAGAATGTGGTCAAGGAACAATTTAACTATAGCTCGTTTCAAAAACATATGCCCAACTTCAAAACGCTATTACTCTCTAACGGTTTGTTAAATACTTTTGAAATTTTCCAAATGTTATTAGAATGCAAAAGACCCTTTAAATGTATATTTAACAAATATCTTGCAGCTGCAGTTTTCTTAAAGCGGCGATATTTCTTTGATGTTTGTCAAAATTGTAAATTGTGAAGCCCTAAAGAATAGAAATTACCGTAGTTGCTGGTCTACGATTAATTTTCACTAGGTAAAGGCGTGGCCGTAATGGGGAAATAACTGGATAAAACAAAACACCAGGAGAATTATTGTCTGCTCAGTTCGAGGACGGACGATAATAATATCAAGGTATACCTGTATGTCCAATTTTCATAGTTGTGTGGTCCTGAAAAGGACCGTTTGTTGAAATAATTTAAGATAATATAGGGGCCAACATTGTGGGGGCTATATACTTTCATTCTGAATCAGACGAGTCTAAAAGATTAATAACTGTTTGGGGTTGAACATTCCACAAACCATCATTTTTCCAATATTCCTCTTCCTGTTTTAAGACGTGGTCTTCACATTTAGCCCAATAATCTTTGTCTATATTTAATAAAGCGAGATTAGCAAGAGTCTTTACATAGCATATTTTGAATGTTGTATTTTCATCTGCCACTTGTCCTTTTAATTTTGCCCAGATTAGTTCTATTGGATTTAAATGAGCATGGTAAGGTGGCAGCCACAAACTTATATGACCGTGCTCTTGGATAATCTTATCTATTTGAAAAATCTTTGTCCTCTGTTTTTGCTTTACTAGAGATAGTAATTCAGGTTTTAAGTACATGTTATTAAATTGTATGTGCTCCTTTGTGAGCCATATCTTAATAGCATCTTTTGTACTGGATGACGTCGGGACTTTATCTTCAAGTGCAACAATGTTGTGGTACGCTGCATTGTCCATTATTAGGCAAGATGGTCGATCTAGTGCTGGGAGAACAGAATTTTCAATCCAATGTCTAAATATGTGACCATTCATCTCAGAGTGATAATCCCGATTGTCTATGAATTTTGAAAGAAAAATGAGCTCTGCATTCTGTATTAGTCCATGTTGTCGACTACCTGCATGAGCAATTATCAAGCGCTGTCCTTTGCTGCTAGGTATTAATCTCTTAATCTTTCCATCTGATGACTGCCATTCCCTTTGGTTAGTGTGGTGAGCATTGATCCATGTTTCATCCAAGTACACAATATCATAACCTTGCTTGCGCACCTCTTATACTTCACGTAAGTACTTGCTTCTCATGACTACTATATGTGGCTTCTCACAGATGATGTTTCGTCCATTGGAATACTTTCTGAATGTAAAGCCTGCAGCTCTCACATTCCTCCATAATGTAGACTTTGATATTTCAATACTGTTGTTCTTTTTCAGCGATACTTTTAATTTTCTTATTGTAGCAGTTTCATTCATACCCAACATTTTGCGAATTTCACTTCTAATATGTTCACTGTCGAAATTATCCAACATTTTTGCTCTTCCTTGTGATTTTGTATATTTGGAACATTGACGGTCACGTGCTTGAATCCAGCGATTAAATGACCGTTTAGATAAATCCAAAATGTGTCTTGTCCTATTCTCAGGGTTTTCTAAAGAATGAAATAATCTTCCTCGTTTAGCCTCTTTGCAAAAATAGTCATACATTTTTATTGCGATGTTTTGTAAACTGCAGAATTTCATTTTAAGACTCATGATAAATGTTATTGTTCCACGTTACGCCGCTGAATTAACGGAAATGGAACACACAATGTCTCGTGTTTACTACAAGTGTCTAATTGTGTCAGAAACTCACGCGGAAAGCGTGCAAAATCGTAAATTTGAGCGTGTATGGATTTGTAATCGCTATTTTTAACTTAAATACTGTAAACACTAAGTTTTGACTACATCAATGGGTCATTATAAATTTATATAAATCAAATAAACAATAATAATAACCAACTGTTTGTTTTTAATGAAATTAATTCCCTGTTGGGTTCTAATCATTATAACTATACATGCAAATTTTGAAAAAAATTACAAAAAGCGGTTTAAAAGATATTTATTTTTAAAGTTGGGCACGACTTATGAAACAAGCTATAGTAATAAATGTTAACTATTGTTTTACAAATAATGCACTAAATGTTTGATTTCTCTATCACTTTCACATTTCTTGTAAATATTATTACTTACATCAAGCACCTCTACAAGAGCATTGCTGAGCTAAAGAAAGAAAAAAAAATGTTGGATACCTCGACTTGTTCCATTGAAGGAGAGGAAAAAGAATGTGAAGACAGTTTGAACAGATATGTGGATATGGTTGTGGTTATGGAAGGCCCCATTATCACTGCAAACGAATTTAAATCCCTAATTGCTCAACCGCCCGTGCCAATGGAATCATCCGAATTACTATTCCATCTCCCAAACAAAGAAAGGTAGCTGTAGTCCCCATAATAGCAGTCTTAGCACACGCCAAAAGACATAGGCGAAACTGCACAGAAAGTGAACACAGCCATCTGTTCTCCATCATTCGATATCATCATTCATCGTAAACAATCGGAATACCGAAACACGATCAAAACAGATGAAACGTACAGCTCACAGCGTGCACAGAGCACTACACTCAACAGCCCCTGCAACAAGCCGGACTTGGGATATGAGGAAACTGCAACAAGGAATACTTTTCAGACATAGCCTTTAAAGGTACCTGCCGTCTATCCACCATATTGACCGGAAGTCCACGTCCTCCTGAAAATTATGATCGAGATTAAACAAAAAAAACAATGTATAGCGCTTGATGATGCTAGGTCATCACCCTGACTCCAAATACGAACATATGAAACACATATAGTCATCGGACTATCCCCGTCGCTTACCAAACAACAGACTGTAGTGGTCCAGAGAACATGAACCGTTCTACCATGTTGGAAACTGAAGTCCATATGTGGACATATTGTACAAGACATCACGGGCAATTAAAGAAATTTCTTTTTCTACCTCGCAAAATAAACAAGTCTGTTATTATTTTCTAATTATCACTTACTTGCTCAGCTCATTTTTTGTTCTCTTACTCTCTTGTTTGTTGAGTCACAAAGTAACTCAAAAGTCATATATCCATCGTTCTCTCACATACGTGTCCGTGAACACTCTCATTCACTAAAAATATGAGTCTCTCAATCATTGACAAATATGAAATTAATAGTGGGAATAAATCATTCATTCGAGTCCATAAAATGGACAGGTAGTATTTAATATATAAAACTACTTTTGGGATCAACTTTATTATACAACGTTGCCAGTTGAATCCATAATGAAGTGATGAGATTGCATAATCATCAGAAAAACAATCTCCCAAAGCACTAAGTCTAGACCTAAAGTACTGCTAATTTTAACTTTAACCTTACTTCACATCTTCTTTTGTCTTCTTCTTTCTTTTTTTTGCTTTCTTCATTTGCCTTTCATCGTCGAAATATTCGTCGAGATATAATTTGCGGGTATTTATTCTTGTGTTCGGCACTACCGCTGTTATGTTTCCTACTTCTTTTAATATCCCGTAATCTTTATCGTCGTCGGCCCTTTTATCTGATGTTTTTGTAACGTTTGTTAAGGGCTCGATGTGTTGTGGTTTCATCTCTCTGCCTTGTCACGTGATCAAACCATTTTATATGTTGTTTCTTTAAATATTATTGTGGCGGGGGTAATTCCCAGCTTCTGGCAGAAATGTGTACACGTGTAGTACCCTGGGATGGTGAGGAATGCCGCCTTACATCGAGAGTTTCGATGCTTGAATCGACACTACCCAGAAGTCTCCGAACACTTCTGATATAGGCGGCTGAGCACATATGGGTGAAAACTCGCGTGCTAAAACGCCGATTCAAGTCTGGTACTTTACCTTTAAGGCAATCAGTTGTTGATTTGATGCAGAGCTGTGAGTTAGATAATACCTTTGCTCAGTAACCTCAGACTGGTGTGGTGCCCAAACTCGCGCCCTAGACAAGCAAAATTACTTCGCCACATGAGTGTGGACACAACACGCAAAGTATCAGCTACCGGTTACAAGGTATTCTGCCTGTTTAAGGTAAGCCATGGCGCTATGGTTTGCGTCCGACAATGAAATACATCTATAGATAACCACCGCCGGCTCAAATATGGACATCGTCCAGTCATTAAGGAACTAAACCTTCAAGGACTGCTTTTACCATTAGGTGTATACGAATTAGGGAAAGCTCAAAAAGCAGACTTAACATCCAAAAATGCCACACAAGAGAAAGAAACTGTCAAGAAAATTAACCTACGACTTGGTTGCTGAAACGTCCGCATTGCAAGCTGGCCTATCTGACAATTGGTTCAAAATAAACGATGACAATTTGGTGTTTAGGTAAGTCAAATTGTGCAACTATTTGTATATTTTCATTGCTACTTTATAATTCTGTTTGTGATATCCAAATCATTCGTTTCGGTCGCGTTGAACTGGACGCCTTTTTGACAAGTAATATTCTGACATTGATTTACTTTATTTATTTGTGACCATCAAAGTTTATTGAGCTCAAGAGCATAAAGTCGTTTGTAAAGTTCAGATCTTCAAAGACTGTGTTATCAAACCATTTAAGGCGTAATGTTCTGTATTCTATAGGTTTTCGCAAAACCAAATCAATTGCAATTCACAAGAAATCCATTTTTACTTCTATTTCTATAGGGACGTAGTTATAAATATTATCAGTAATGCTTTTGGTATATCATCATCATCATGTTCCATACCGGTTGGCGTAGGCGATCATGTCCTTACACAATCGTCTATCCACAGAGCATCGTATCAGTTCTGTTGTTGACTGTTTTCCATGCCATGACACCAAGCTATCCAGTATTTTCTCTCTTAGTCGTCCGCAATCTCTCTTTCCTTTTATTTTGACAGTTGTAACCAAGTATTCTAACTTTCCTCTTCTCACGATGTTCTAGTATATAGCATGTTCATTTCGTTATGTTCACTTTTAAGATTCCAAAATGATATTTCCAATTTAACTCATTCATATCACCCATTTTAATTAGTTGCTCAGAGCCAGAATATTACTGCCACAGAGTCACAACTTCACTAACTGATGCACAGCAAATGCGTTAAATTAAAATAGTACTATTCCAACAACAAGGAAAGTAGCGAGACCACCCAGCCAGCTCTTTACAGAGCGAAGGTTTATCTAGTATGCATGCATCACTGTCCCCATCCAAGAAATGAGTCGTTTCCACAGCAACAAAACATGTAGCCAAGGGTTAAGGCAAAGCAATGCAAATGAATGCATACAAATTCGAAGCTGCAGTAAAGCTAAATGTGAGGGAGAATTTTAAAAAGAATATATATATATATATATATATATATATATATATATATATATATATATATATATATATAAATATAGAATGGTAAAAACTTTACGTGATTGATAGACGATGTAGATTTGAACGACGTTTCGGCTCAATAGGCCTTCAGCAGGAACAAACAAATCACACATATACACATATATATAAGTAAACACTTTGGACGAAATAAAACCATTAACTAGCAGCGGCATTGTACTAAGGCAATGAAATGCCTAATGAATGCAAACAAATGAAGCTGCAGTAAAGCTAAATGTGAGGAAGAATTGAAAAAAAAAAGAAAAACATGGTCGGAGACTCCTAGCGAAAACGGAACAACTCGATGTTGGGATGATAATATAAAAATACTCATGCCCCATAATGAAATAGGAAAATCATGTTTATTGTTTCTTTACTTGTCTGTATTCGATTGGCTCGCCAGCAGGGCATTCATCACTTAGCCGTGAATATTCAACCTTGATCGCCACATGTTGTTGTTCTATAATTTGTATTATTTCTCAGATTCTTTGACTTCCACAAGCCTTGTTTTCAATTTCGGTCCCTATTTTTTCTAATTTATCGCTTCCAAATTTCCAAAGAAGCAATCGAAAAACTTTACCTGTTTGTTCTTCTTATCTATAACGTGATGTTATTTCTCTGTTCTGTTATTGTATATAAGCTCTTATTTGACTTGCGTGACATGTTCCAATGAAACCTCACCCCTCCCCCCATAATTGGGACAAATGAAATTACGTACGAGCCATTGTTAATGTAAATGTATTTGTTTGAGCATTTTTCGTGTCACATATCCATTGCTTTTGCTGCAAACACCGTTAGAAATCTGGCCGGTGATACGCGGTATCCTTCTACAGTCGATCAACCTTCTATTGGCAAGCTTTAAAGAGCCTGATGAGAACATCGATAACATCCGCAATAAAGATACATTAGACACCATGCATAGAGCCATCAAAAATAAGACACTCGGCATGCTTTCAGGTGGTGTGATTCTGTTACACGACAATGCTCGCCCACATGTCGTGAACATTGTGTAGCAAGCATTAAAAAAGAAATGGTAGGATATTCTTACTTGTCCATGTTTATGAAGTTTTTTTGCCTTATTTTTTTTACAGTATGGGATAGTCAATCTCATGCCCAACCCTCATTTCTCGCCTCTTACGAACATGCCTGGTAGAGTACAGCGCCACTATTCATTACTCCATTTCCGCCCGGCAGCGCACAGGTGACACAAGGAGAAGAACATAATTGACAATCATGCAGAGGAAGACTTTGATTAATTGATGCTTGTGCAGAATAAAGGGATGGAAATGACAGGACAAAATCACTAACATAGAGTTATGGAAATGTACCAGTCAAATACGAGTGGATAAAGAGATACCGCGAAGACGATGGCTCTGAATAGGACACTCCGCGGAAGCCAACTGAGAGTATTACACAATAGGCCGTTTTATAAGAATCCCCAGTGGAAAAGACAAAGAGGAAGACTCAATAATTATTGGAGAAGACAGACAGAAGTAGAGATGAAGATGATGGGAAAGACATGGAATGATCTTAAAAGAATGGCAAGAAACAGAACTACTTGCAACGTGTTTGTTGAGGACCTATGCTCCAGAGGGAGCTGATAGGTAGAAGAAGAAGAAGACGAAGGATGTTCTGGCACAGCATACAGCCCCGATCCTGGTGATTCCCATTTGTTCTGGCCCAGCATACAGCCCCGATCCTTGTGATTCCCATTTGTTCTGACCCATCATACAGCCCCGATCCTTGTGATTCCCATTTGTTCTGGCCCAGCATACATCCCCGATCCTTGTGATTCCCATTTGTTCTGGCCCAGTATACAGCCCCGATCCTTGTGATTCCCATTTGTTCTGACCCAGCATACAGCCCCGATCCTTGTGATTCCCATTTGTTCTGACCCAGCATACAGCCCCGATCCTTGTGATTCCCATTTGTTCTGGCCCAGCATGCAGCCCCGATCCTTGTGATTCCCATTTGTTCTGACCCAGGATACAGCCCCGATCATTGTGATTCCCATTTGTTCTGACCCAGCATACAGCCCCGATCATTGTGATTTCCATTTGTTCTGACATTAACAATCTCTGAACCAACACCGATTCGACTCCGATGCGGGCGGCATGACCTCAGTGAAATAAAATGGCCCATTGAGCAACCAGTGTAACTTTTCTTCGACGGCATTTTCGTCTACCCAAACAAGGGGATGCCTGTGTAAATGCCTATGGCGATATATTTTTTTTTTCAAAGAATCTCGGACAGTGCTTGCTTTTTAACGATTGGTTTATTTAATCCTTTAACTCATACCATACATATGTTTGCAAAATAGCCATCGGTGTATGTTTCATTTGAACACACCTGGTATTTGGGTTAATCACATAATAATTTGACTGTATGCATAATGTCGAGCCGCGATGGCTCAGTGGTTAGTGAATTGGACTACAAAGGACAAGAGGTAGGGTTAGATCCCAACCGACGACTTCCGGGATCACCCAGCCTTATATGGGCACCGTTTTTTTTTTCTGGGAAGGTAAACCGGCACGGACATAGTACCGACCACATTACCCCAAAAATCATGTGCCGAGTGTCTATAAAATGTATGGTCACTAACACCATATTTCCTATACGCCACTTGGCGTGACGGGATAACTTTACTTTGATTTTTAATGCATAATATAATTGGCTTAGATGAATAGTTGATTTTACTATTTTATTGTTTAGCATATTGGTCTGGAGTTCACTTTAGGTGTTATTGACGTTTAGAGAATACTGTTATTGCGTTATGTGCGGGTTATCACCTATGCACTCTGAACATGTTCATAGGTTCTCAAATCCACTCCTCAGCACGTTTCGCAGTGTCCAAATAATGACGACTCCAAAGATAATACTATTAACATGTGTGGTGTAAATATTTGATGGAATAAAATAGACAGACTTGTGTTGGAATAATTCTCATCATTATGTCTTTTTTGTCAGGTACTAATTTATATATTTTGTTTAGCCGTTTCTATACACGATTTTGTATAGACTATTTAGGTGGCCATTGACTCTAGCACAACGGAATATGTACCACTGCTGTTGACGTCCACTTTAAAGTTTATTTTATTGGTCGAAATCTGCAACGTTGTACTTTTTTTCTACACAATTTTTAGTCTCTACATATATGTCATCCACACAATTCAACTTTCATCTAAATCGCATTCATTTAGTTGCTTCTCAGTTAGGTGTCTTTGTTCATTCTATAGTATTTTCTGCAAATGTTTTTCCAGTATGGTTGTTAGTGTTCTTAATCTTTTTTTGACGCAGTCATGTTTATTGTCATTTTACTAGATGATTATGATAATGGTGTTATTCAAATACTGCGGTGCTTTTTATTTTATGTAAACTGTGATGCATTCTCAACGTGGCCAAATTGTGCCTTTGTCTCCGACATATTGTTTAGTACACACTCTGCGTCAGCCAATCAATCCATTTATATTTTCTTCAGGTTTCGTTTATTTCTGATTTTAGAATAAGCGATTTAGATTCTATTTCACCTATTGAGTATATGCATGCATTTATATAAAACGGCTGACCAGTATTTCTATTGTTACTGCACTATAAGTGTGACTGCATTTAGAAATATATCCCACTTATCAGTTCTACAACAGCGACAAACATATCATCCAATTACTTCAGCGGCGCTTTGGTGACGATCGAACATAATGTAACTGACTGTATATGGGCACAATATAGCCACTTAACATTTTACATGACCTACCCGTGGTAAAGTGTATATCTACATTATAACAATAAAAAAACGTGATAAATACTTATTAAACTATGTAATATTTGAAAATATTCGAAATATTTTAAACAAGTTGTTCTGATTTATTAAATAAAGATTGATCTGATAATTTGAGTATATCGTACGAGAGAGAAACTACTGCTCCCACGATTAGTTCAAATATAATCCGGATAACTTTAAATAGAATGACTACCGGAACATAATGATCTACTATCTTGGATATGGGCTGATTCACAATAAGACAGCTCCCAGATACACTTTTTGGTGCGTCTCAAGATGGCGTTCTATTGTTGGCGGTCTGTTGTTAGCGACGTCTAATTTCATGTGTTAATATGCTTATAATGCATACACGTGCTTGCGATCTCATTGACTGGAGTTCACATGTCTAAAAGGTGGAAACTGGTTCTGGACCATGCGACTGAGTGAGTGCATGTGAGTCTAGACCATCCACAACATCGACGTTCAGCGACCAAATCTACTGTGACTACAGTATGTATTTAGATGAAACTCAAGTAACTAAGGAAAACAAGAAAAGTTAAACGTGTTGGTATGAAACTGTTGAAGTTTGAGAGGCTAGACTTAACGTATGTGCGCGTTACGTATCGAAATTGTGCTTCCATAGATCAACGGCGACTCATTCTCCATAAGCTACAGTGCTACACCGAAACAACGAATTCGCAAGAAAAACTTTTTGGTAATATGACAGTTAATGCTCCTGGATTTCATTATTTCTGCAATAGACGACACTTTGGGCAGACCATCCTTGAGAGCAACAATATAGCGACAACTCAGGTTGATATGTTTGCGTGGGACAATGCAGAATTGCAAGTACAAGCGGTTAGGGTGCAGACCCCAGTTCAATTCGTAGTTGTAAATGCGTATGCCTGTAATAGGAAGGTGAACATATAACAATGGCAGAATCTCTTCGACTTCGAGGAGGAGAACGTCATTTTCTGCGAAAACTTTAATGCTAGAGCCAGCCAGTTGGGTAAGGTCATAACTACTAAACAGGGATAAGACGCAGAGAACGCACTGGTGTCCGTCGATTTAGTGTGCATGAATAATGGAAGAGCAACCAGAATGGCTATTTGAACAGGATGTTCTGATTCCACGGAACACGGAATCTATAAACACCCAAGTGCCTTCCTAATAGGAAGAGCAGAAATAGAAAACACACAAGAAGGCTAAAGACATTCCGTAATGCGAACACGGACAAGGACGTCATGAGCAAAATAAGACATAGGAAACAGCTCTTTCCCCCCCCCCCTTTTTTGCAGGAGGCAGTAGAGATGGACGCAGTCACCCTGGTGGAACGAACGTAGAAATCGAGGAAGCTTGGCGGAACAAGAGACAAACGGCCAAGACGTGGCAAAAAGCCAGAAAGAACAGAAGAACACAACCTGAACTCTTAAAGCGTCTGAAAGAAGAGGTCGACCAAAAAGTGATGCACTTTAAACGATGTGCTGGTCAGGCAAAGGATGCCAAGTGGGATGCTTTTTGTTTAAAACAGTGTGCTTAGAAAAAATCGACACAGAGCAAAGTCCCGACTTCCAGAGCAAAGTCCAGATATGGTAAATTTGTGATGAGAGCAACAGGAAGGCCCAGCTTGTCAGCTACATTGAGCAGACTGACCAAAGAAATGTGGCTGTAAGAATGAGGATACGGGGGTCACTCTCAGAATCGTGTAATGATGTAGCGCTGGGAGAAGATCTCACAATCACAACTGATACCATTCACACAACACTTAAAAGGTCACATAACACTGTTCCTGGTTCAGAGGGTGCTCGGTACGACGACATAGGGCGATTGACCTGATGGAGAAAAAATTGGCCAACGAGTTTAATGCCAGCATTCAGAATGACCAGATTAAGGGGGAGCGGCTTCGTTGCTATATATTACCGCTACCGAAGCCAAATAAAGATTGTTCTCATTTCAGTGCCTACAGAATCATCACGATGCACAACATTGCGGGAAAGCTACTGGAGAAAATAGTTTTCCGCGTATTCACCTGTTACCATGAAAAGATACGGCCATTTCCACCCACACTCGGAGGTTATAGATATAACAAGGAGACATGGCTTAATGTGGTAGTATTCGCCGATGACGACTTCGAAGGCTTCCACAAACGAGAGGAGACATGTGCTGCTGCTATAGATTTAGATGATGCATACAACAAGGAACTATTTGAATACCTCATGCATAATCTCCTCAAACTGGCGGTGCACCCTTCCTCACTAGATGGGTCGCTGCGGCACTGTTTCAGAGGAAAGTGATACTCAGATATTAAGGTTGGTCATTCGAGCAACACCAATTTCCCCAGTGCTGCCACAAGGCTCACCATTGACATCAGTTTTATTTAACATGTACACAATTATGGTCGCGGAACAAAAACTGGATGGGAGGGCAAGAACTATGTCCTTTACTTATGATGTTCTGATGATATGGACAGGGAAGAGAGAGAAGGGAAATCGCTTCCACAATGCAAGACGAACTCGATCGCATCTCTTCCTGGTGTGGTGTATCAGGTGCATTGGTTAATCCCATTAAAGCATCAGTTGCATTGTTCTCACTTAACAATCATATCGTTAACACGGAAACACCGGTGGTACGAGTGCGAGCTGATGCGGTGACCAAGTACAGGTTGATGACATAAATCGGATTTAAGTTTGAACGCAGACTGTGTTTTCAGGACCAAGTCGACCATGTGATAGATAACACAAGCCCCCAAAGGATTAGCTGCCTTGAAGGTCATGACAGCTGCCAACATCTACCAGAGGCTACTTACCCTTCTGTTCCAGCAGCTAAACCTCGTTCCAATCGAGTATGCCCTGGCAGTTTTTATTGTCAGTACAACGCGAATTGACAAGCTGAAGAAAATACACAATGAATCTATGCGCATTATCTTGAGGTGTACGAGGGACACCCCCTGTCTAGCAATGATGTATCTTCTTGATTTTCCAAGCATGGATGACAGAATCAAGATCTGTCGGGCACGAGCAACAACAGAAAATGCAGGGGACATAACTTAGCCATGGTCAATGCGGAGGTCAATGTTCTCATCTGGGATAACACCAATGAGAAAGATGCAGTCATCTATACAGACGGATATGTGATATAAACGTAAATGAATGCATGGGCATTTACAACACGCTAGGCATGTAGAATAGTCAAGGAACATAGTGGTTATGACCACGAGCAGCATGACGATGAAGGTGATGCCAGTGACCAGGGCATTCATCTGTTTAGAGTCACACGACTACACCCGCGCCCACATAGCGATTAAGACTGTATCATCAGCATACCTTAGGTTATTTATATTATGACCTCCAATTTTTATTCCAGCCATGACCATTATGGATCTTAAAATAATCTCACTATAAATATTAAACAAATCTGGTGACAGAAAACAACCTTGTCTAACACCCTGTTTTATTTGTTGAAACATTCCCAATTGGTTTCCAATTTGTATGTCCGCTGTTTGTTGCTAGTACATGTTCTTTGTTATTCTTAGATCTTTGCTTTCTACGTTTATGCTTTCTAAAATGTTGATTATTTCTTGGTTCTTTACTTTGTCTAATGCTTTGGTATAATCTATGAAACATTGGTATATATCTGTTTTCACCTCTATGGATCTTTCTACTAAATATCGTATGATGTATATGGCATTTCTCATTCCTTTACCTCTAACAAAACCACACTGTTCATCACTAATTTCTGGACTGATTTTGTTTCGCACTCATCGCATGATGATTTTTAGTAATACCTTATTCGTGTGACTCATAAGGCTTATTGTGCGATGATCATCGCATTCAATCGCACTAGATTCAGACAGTCCAATCACTTGATTAGAAACAAATGATTTTATATCTGCGTCAAATGTGTTTAAATAGGTGTACTTTTACTTAGTGTGATTGCATTCATAATTGCACTCCGATGCATCGGAAATCTGCAAATCTGCATTCCGATGCTATAGATTAAACACTAACAACTGGTTGTTTTCATTGGTTGTTTTAATAGTGTAGAAAGTAATGTAGTAAGAAGTAATGAATCATGGATCATAAAAATGTGGTATTCATTATTTATTTATTTCTACATTATTTTTGTGAAGCTGCGATAGCTTAGTGGTTATTGAACTGGTCTAAACAGGACACGATATCGGGTTCGATCCTAATCGACAGCTTCCGTGTTCATCCAGCCTTAATTCAGTACATGTACCAGTTAATTTTGATGGGAAAGTAAAGCGGCACGGGCTGCATGACCGACCACATTATCCACAATATCATATGCAGGCGGTCTATAAAAAAATAATGGTCACTAAAACCATATTCCCTATCCGCCACTTGGCGTGACGGGGCTATTCACTTATATCAGATTAATACTTATTAATACTTATACCAGATAATACTTATATCAGATTTTGTATTTTCATGTTTGTATTCCGCAAACCTTACAATGTCTTCATATTTACTCCATTCTAGATAGCATAACTTACCGTCCCTTCTCTTTCAAATGCGGGGTAAACCTTAGAAGAAAGAGACATTCATTTTGAAATAAAAGCCGCTGATGTTTTAAACATTGTAATAATGCAGAAGAAAAAAGATGTAAACAAAATAAGTGAGTGTGAACATTATTGTGCAGTATAGAGTTATTTCAGTCGTTAGTGAACTGGACTACAAAGGACCGGAGGTGGAGTTCGATCCTGATAGATGGCTTCCTGGTTTACTCAGCCTTAAAGGAGTACCGGATTCTTTTCTGGGAAAGTAATATTGACCACGTTACCTTGAAAATCATGTACCGAAGGTATATTACAATTATGATAACTAACACCAAATTCCATATACACCACTTGGCGTGACGATGCTCTATACTTTTTACTTTATTATATAGTGATATATTTTGTGAGAGAGAAAACAGTAATAAGGAATTGAATGAGAAAACAATGACATGTAATTAAACTCAGTGAAAGTAAATACGTAGAAGATTCTAGACAAATCAGGTTATAGGAAACAAAACAATGAGTGTACAACGCAGTTACATAGATTAGTTTAAAGTCTTTCTATGAGAAGGCCTTGCCGATAGTTGAGAAACAGATTTAGGGTGGTTTGACAGAACGTTCCAAATTAATAAAAATAATTTCATATGAAGAGGTAGTATAGTTGGCATGTGGACAGTTGGAGACATGGTAGAAATATGGCAACTTTGAAATATTCACCAACCAGAAATATTCGTACCTAAATGTCTCATCAAGACACTGAACATGAGAATATGAAGAAGTCTGTTATGTTTCTTAAATTTCGAAGGGTTGGGCAATTAGCAACGAGGAAACAGCAAACTTTGCGTCACAGAGAGAACATGTGCATTTGAACTTCAAACAGGAAGTCTAAAGCTGACATGGAAACACAGCTGTCTAATCTAGTCAGAGATTTGTTTGATAAACATAATCAACTACGCCATCTACAGTGATTCTTGATCATTTAACGGTCTTCAATCCACGTTCTCCTCATTATTTTGGTACATATATTTTTCTAGTATATCTTATACATGTTTCACTTTACATTACATTGAACTACATTTGTTCTTATTCAATCCCCCCTTCTTTATTCGTCACCCTCCTCATCATCATCATCATGTAAGCTGCATCTATTGTACCTTCTCTCTATACCAGTTACTCTGTCCGACATGTTCAGCGTCTGCAGCAGGCATTCATGTCCAACTCAGATATAATGTATTGCTCCATCATTATGAATTGTTTTCCTTTCTCATGTCCATGTAATAGCATACCAGCCATAATGATATATGTTAATACATTATGTGATTTTATTGGTTGCAAATATTAGTACATTTAAGGCTACACGTACCTCACAAACACACTCATACACTCGCACAAACGCATACACTCACTTAGAAATTCTCTCGTTCAATTATTCTCTCAGTGACGAATTTACACTCTCATCAACTTACCATTTCACTCATTCATTCACTAACTCACTCACCTAGTCTCGACTCACTCATACCGGACTAAATCACTCACTCTTTCACTCACTGAGTTATTAACAGATTAAATCGCTCATCACAATTCAACTGTATCCGTTTTGCTCACTTACTCCATCATTCACGCATTATATACAACTCCATTAACTGACAAACTCAGTCTCTTGTCCTTTACTTACTCACTTATATGCAACAGTATAACCACAAGAAATATTAAAATATATTGTCTATCAAACAAGATTTTGTTTTTCAGTATAACCACAAGAAATATCAAATATAGTGTCCCTGTAAGAAGAGTTTGTTTTTCAGTATAACCACAAGAAATATCAAATATAGTGTCCCTGTAAGCAGAGTTTGTTTTTCAGTATAACCACAAGAAATATCAAATATAGTGTCCCTGTAAGCAGAGTTTGTTTTTCAGTATAACCACAAGAAATATCAAATATAGTGTCCCTGTAAGAAGAGTTTGTTTTTTAGTATAACCACATGAAATATCAAATATAGTGTCCCTGTAAGAAGAGTTTGTTTTTTAGTATAACCACAAGAAATATCAAATATAGTGTCCCTGTAAGAAGAGTTTGTTTTTCAGTATAACCACAAGAAATATCAAATATAGTGTCCCTGTAAGAAGAGTTTGTTTTTTAGTATAACCACAAGAAATATCAAATATAGTGTCCCTGTAAGAAGAGTTTGTTTTTTAGTATAACCACAAGAAATATCAAATATAGTGTCCAGAGTTTAAAAAAAAACAAACAAACAAACAAACAAAGCTTCAGTGACATGGACGTTTATCTAAGCGCGCAAGGAAAAAAATAACATTGACCAGATACAAATGTGGGAACTCCAGAACGCATGTTAACACAGTGGATACTCTCTCTCTCTCTCTCTCTCTCTCTCTCTGCGATCAAGACTCAATCAGGGTAGGAATCCAGACTATCTCACGAAGTCAGCTGTCTGTTTAAGCGAATCGATTGCCCCGTATAGTTTTTCTTCCAGGGAGGTGGGCGTGGACCACATTGCTCTTTATAGGTCTGTGTACTTGGGGCAATCATGTAGAACATGTTTTGTAGTCATAATGTCCAGTGTACAGTGGCATAGGCTGGTTGTATCTATTTTGAACTTGGTGAACATGTGATTTCTCATTCTATAGCGGCCAGTGCGTTGGCGATACAAATTTTTTTTTTATGATTGCCTTTAATGGCGTATGATAAAAAAAAAAATATGAGTGAGGGGCATAATGCGTAAATGATCTTTGTGAGTGCTACAAAACTAATTTAGGCAAAGCTTAAGCAATTCGATATATGATTCCAATTCTGTCATCTTTCATATATTCCAATTTTGTTCTCAGTCATATATTCCAATTCTGTTCTCAATCATATATTCAAATTATGTTCTCAATCATTTATTCCAATTCTGTTCTCCATCATATATTCCAATTATGTTCTTAACAATATGTTTTAATTTTGTTCTCACTCATACATCCCAATTATATTCTCAATCATATATTCCAATTCTGTTTTTATTAATAAATTCCAATTCTGTTTTCAATTATATATTCCAATTCTTTTCACACTAATATTTTCCAATTATGTTGTCACTCATATATTCTAATTATGTCTTCACTCATTTACTCCAATTCTGTTCTCAATCAAATATTCAAATTCTGTTCACAATCATATTTTCCAATTATGTTCTCACTCATATATTCAAATTATGTTCTCAATCATATATTACAATTCTGTTCTCAATCATATTTTCCAATTATGTTCTCACTTATATATTGCAATTATGTTCTCACTCATATATTGCAATTATGTTCTCAATCATATATTCCAATTATGTTCTCAATCATACGTTTCAATTATGTTCTCACTCATACATCACAGTTATATTCTCAATCATATATTCCAATTCTGTTTTGAATAATATATTCCAGTTCTGTTCTCACTGATATATTCCAATTCTGTTCTCACTCATATATTCCAATTCTGTTATCAATCATATATTCCAATTCTGTTCTCAATCATATATTCCAATTCTGTTCTCAATCATATATACCAATTTTGTTCTCAATCATTTATTCCAATTCTGTTCTCCATCATATGTTCCAATTTTGTTCTCAATCATATATTCCAATTCTTTTCACAATTATATTTTCCAATTATGTTCTCACTCATATATTCCAATTATGTTCTCACTCATATATTCCAATTATGTTCTCAATCATATATTCCAATTATGCTCTCACTCATATATTTCAATTCTGTTCTCACTCTTACATCCCAAGTATATTCTCAAGCATACATTCCCATTCTGTTTTGAATAATATATTCCAATTCTGTTCTCACTGAATTATTCCAATTGTGTTCTCACTCATATATTTCAATTATGTTCTCAGTGATATATTCCGATTCTATTGTCAAGCATATATTCCATTATGTTCTCAGTCATATATTCCAATTCTTTTCACACTCATATTTTCCAATTATGTTGTCACTCATATATTCCAAATATGTTCTCACTCATTTATTCCAATTCTGTTCTCAGTCATATATTGAAATTATGTTCTCAATCATATATTCCAATTCTTTTCTCAATCATATTTTCCAATTATGTTCTCACTCATATATTCCAATTCTGTTCTCAATCATATATTACAAGTCTGTTCTCAATCATATATTCCAATTCTGTTCACACTCATATTTTCCAATTATGCTCTCACTCCTATGTTCCAATTAGAAGCTAATAAACGTATTAACAACTAATGGAACCAATAGCATCATGGAGCACATTTAGTTAAGAGTGAATGTATCATTAATGCAGATACGTAAATGAGGCAATGGGACAGCAATAGGGAAATGTCTAGCATACCAGTATTTTTCGAATACATAGAGCATGATTAATGACGATTTGACAGTGTTAGAAAACATATAGGCAGAAGAGAGCATTCATGTGTTATATAATTATTGGATCGACCTGGAGGTCATGGTTCAATCAGTAGCCATGTAGAACACGCAGTGAAGGAGTTGTGAACATATTTAAGAGCTAAAGTCTCGCTTATATCTTAGAGACAACTACAATTGGAGAATAAAGCGGAATAATTCTTACTGGATTGTATGTTGAGCATTTATATTATAACCCAATATATACTCGAATCAATGACTATACTGTTTGAATTCTGACGAGATGGAACATCGTTTTATGAAGCCAATTGCTGATTAAATAAACATAAGCAAATAGTGTTGTTATTAAGAACATCAGTAGACTGTTTCCACTTCGAGGTTAGACCAGGTGTAAGACTGTGGTGCGCACTATTCACCCTACTGTTTATTACGTACATGGAAATATATGTGTAAGTTAGCCAACCCATCAGAGATAGAGGAGATACATGATCTTTTATGTGCAGACGATCAGGCACCAATACATGAAAAAATAGAAGACCTACAAGAACACT
The DNA here is from genome assembly GCA_032433765.1 of Megaustenia siamemsis. Taxonomy (NCBI): domain Eukaryota; kingdom Metazoa; phylum Mollusca; class Gastropoda; order Stylommatophora; family Ariophantidae; genus Megaustenia; species Megaustenia siamemsis. Next base: position 44,845,952 of record JAVIAB010000101.1, on the reverse strand, counting down.
TAAATAAATACAACATCACATGCAGAAAATGAAAATAGACATCAACAAAAAAGAAGTCATAAATGTTGCCACAGATAAACAAAACAATAACATAACTAAAGAAGACAGGCAACTACAATAAGCAGGGGAATTCAAATGTATAGGCAGGTTAGGGACAAACGATAATTCACAAACAACAGTGATAGACTCAAGATGCATCAAAGCTTGTCAAATCATTGGATATTTATCACCACTATTGTCCAACAAGGAAATTTGCTCTCCATCAATCACTCTAATACACGTATTTGTTGTATGCAGTTTGAATTGAAGATTTGCATTGTTTAGTCTCAAATAAACCTAATCTAAGAGGATGCGGACCCTATTATGGCATGAAGGACGAATCATCGCTTTATGACAATTGTCGTGTGTTGTTATTATCATTCTTCTCTCGAATCTGGTTGTGTGCACTCCTGCTTGTCTCCCAAGGTAGGACAGTCATTTGCATATACACACAACTAGTGTTTGAACGGTATCTACAGGACTAAACGATCATAGGTTTGTTTCTCTACAAACACATACGTTCGACTATACATTATTCACGTTAGCAAATTTAACAGAATATTGTTCTCACCAGTTGTGCAAAATCAATAATCTAAAATAGAAGATGTGAAGACTCTTTGGTAATAAAACATTATTCTCAACAAAAATGTGTGATACCACTCTTTGAAAGAAACCATTTACCATGTCCATCAACTGTTTAGTGCCAAAGCACTGTCTCTTTGAACATCACTGTAGACGGCAATGGCATACGCTTGGTAATTTGCTTACTTGCATCTAGAAATGCAGATTTTGATGCTTCAGAATTATCACGGTAACATCAAACATCATAGCTGACGTCTACACATATATGCTCTGTTGGATAACATGTCTTCTGCTGCATTTCCTTCATCATTATTATATAACCCTTGTGTAATTGATGTGCCATTAGTGCGATATGTTTACACTAATATATTTAGCCAATCATGTTCATTCTATCTACACTCAGTACTTCGGACTCTGCAAAGCCGTGGCCTTTCCAACCTTCGAAGTTAATTGCCCATCTTGTTCTCTGCCTACTTCTCCTTCTAGTTCCGTCTACCGTTCCTTGGAGAACGATCTTTGTTAGCCCAGTTTATTGAAATATTTGGCCAAATAATGTCTTTATCTGTTTATTAATAATAATCAAAATATCATGTCGTACTCTGGTTGCTTGTTGTTTCTTTTTTGCGAACTTTCATTTTGAAACAATCGACGTAAGAGGTTCCCACAATTGTACGATATCATTCAACCCCCATATGCTGTACTACCACATATATATGTATATGTATATGTATATATATATATATATATATATATATATATATATATATTTATTTATATATATATATATTTATTTATATATATATATACATATATATGTGTATATATATATGTGTATATATATATATATATATATATATATATATATATATATATATATATACTGTCAAGAGATAGTTGCATAAAGCTTCATTTTAGAACCCGAGAGCCGCTCTTAACTTTCATAACAGAATATAACTTGGCAAAAGTTGCTATCTGTTTGTGATATTTGAAGTTTCGAGCTTTCATTTCATTGATACCAATGCGTAATATGTGACTGCATGTATCAACTACTTGTTTTCGTCAATGTATCCTGATATTTGCAGGAATCCCACGACCTCTTGGTCATGAACTATATTTTATCTATTTGATGTATGAAGAAGTATTTCTTGTACTCCACCTGCTAAAATAATGATGTCATCAAGAAAACGCAGGAAGCTAATAGTTCTGCCAACAATACTAGAAATACATTCAATGTCCTTTTAAGCGTCTATGATTCTTTGGAAGAAAATGTTAAACAAAGTGGGATAGAGTAAGCACCCTTGTGGAACTGCATCTGTTCTGAACGATTTCTCTCGGGTTCTATTTATAAATAATGTGCTTGTGGTGTTATCAAAACGATGGTTGATACACGAACAGCGATGACGCTGACATTGTATATTCTCGTGATCGACAATAGGGCAGCTTAGCAAACGTTATTAAATGCTTCTTATAAGTCTACAAACACATGATATAGCTCTTTCTGGTGTTGGAGTTATTCCTCATAGGAGGATTCTACAATTGAAGATCTGTTCTGTTGGACATCGACCTGTCCAAAAAGCCTGCCTGTTTAAAGGCAATAAATTTTACTAATCGCGGTTTAATCCATTGATTATGGTTTAAACATTCATCATCACCAAGTACCGGTCCTGCTGGCATAGGTGATCATGTCTCTCCACAACTTTCGACCTCGACAGTTATTTATCATTTCCGTTGTTGACCTTCTGCCATGCAATTCTCCTAAGCTGTCTGGTTTATTTTTACCTCTCTCTTTGCTTCCCTCTATCGCTTTGTCCCTCACGTTTCCCAGTTGTTACAATATATTCCAATTCTTCTCTTCCCATTGCATGGCCCAAAAAATGATGATTGTTTTACTTATATTGGAAATTAGCATTGATTTATTTTATTATTGATATTATTATAGCTACGATTTAAATATTACTTTATTTGAATTGTTGATAAGGCTTGTGGTTCTGTTATTGTGACAATAATGCAGATTTCTGTTTTCTTTGAGATAGAAATAATTAAGGAGTGGTCCATGTTGAAGGCATTCAGCCTTCCGAAATCGGTACAAGATATATTGTTTTCATTTGTATATTAGGCGATCTTAAATGATACACCTTGGAGTCATAAGTAAATGTAATATTGCTAATTGTAAATATATGTAGTTTTGTACACAATATCCTCCTTGCGTTGTAAGGCGTGAAAGAAAAACTTTCTTACTTTTAACAACTCACGTATTGTGCACAGTAAATAACAAGGAAGAAGCATTTGGCAAAATAATTGATTGTATCAATATCCACCAACTTGTCAATCTATCATATGGCTCTCTACTACTAACTGCACAATCAATTTTTAATTTTGCAATTTTGAATCATTTTTAGCGCATTAAATTGAAAATATACCATTCTTTCTAGTTTTTATATTTTCCCTCTCACCCACCTTTATCGTAGCATCACATCTCTTGAGCCAAACTTAAAATTAAATTAAAAAGGTATACTACAAAGCCAAATTTAAAATTAAAATAAAAAAAATTTAAATTAAATTAAAAAGGTATACTACAACGAATAAGGGCAGAACGTATTTCAATGTAGGGTTTCTTAAAGAACAAGGAATTAAAGATAAATTCGCAGTCACAATATCAAACAAATACCAAGTCCTCCAACAACTAGAAAATACAATAAATATAGAAGATCATTGGAAACAGGTAAAAAATATATGGAAAGAGACATGCGAAGAAACACTGGGGAAAAGAGAACGCCAGAATAAGGCATGGATGACAGCAGAGACCCTGGATAAAATTAAAGAAAGAAAGAACAAGAAAGCAGACATAAATAAAAGCAAAACAAGAAGTAATAAAGCCAAGACACAGGAAGCTTACACAGAGGTGAACAAAGAAGTGAGAAGATGCATTAAAAGGGATAAGAGGAAATATATAGATGAATTAGCTAAAGAGGCAGAAGAAGCAGCAAATAAAGGGAATATGAAAGAACTGTACAGCAGCACAAAGAAATTAGGTGGAAAATACAAACAGATCAACGCCTTTATCAAAGATAAGAAAGGAAATCTGCTTAGTAATATAAAGGAACAAATGGAGAGATGGAAGGAGCACTTTGAAGAACTTTTGAACAGACCTGGCTCAAATAATCCTCCAGATATACTACCAGCAGAAGAAGAATTACACGTTAACTGCGGAAAACCAAGCAAAGAAGAAATAATGAAAGCCATCAAACTGTTAAAAGATGGTAAAGCCACAGGACCAGATGAAATTCCTTCGGAAGCCATCAAAGCAGATATTATCACCTCTACCAAGATGTTACATAATCTATTGGATAAAATTTGGGAGAGGGAAGAAATACCTAAAGACTGGAGAGAAGGTTATATGATCAAACTACCAAAGAAAGGAAGTTTACAGGAGTGCACAAATTATAGGGGAATTATGCTACTATCAGTGCCAGGAATAATATTAGGCAGAATCATTCTGGAGAGACTAAAAGAGGCTATAGAGAAACACTTGAGAGATGAACAAGCAGGTTTTAGGAAGAACAGATCATGTGCTGATCAAATAACTACTCTACGTATAATAGTTGAACAAAGTTTAGAACTAAAATCACCACTTTATATTGGATTCATAGATTACGAAAAGGCATTTGATAGTTTAGACAGAAGAATGCTTTGGAAGTTGCTGAGTCATTATGGAATCCCCATAAAGTTTATTAACCTGATAAAAACAATGTATGAAGGAACAAAATGTAGTGTGGTGCATGAAGGACAGCTTACAGAAGCATTTGAAATAAGAACAGGAGTAAGGCAAGGATGCCTTCTGTCTCCATTTCTCTTTCTACTGGCCATAGATTGGATTATGAAAATAACTCAAAACAACAGAAATGGGATCCAGTGGTCACTGACCAAACAACTTGATGATTTAGACTTTGCTGATGACATAGCTCTCCTATCACACAGCCACCAACAGATGCAAGATAAAATGAGTATATTAGATGAGAGATCACAACAGCTAGGACTAAAGATTAATAGAGATAAGACCAACATTATGAGAATTAATGCAGTTGGCAATAACCAAATAAAACTAGGAGAAATACCTCTACTAGACGTACAATCTTATATATATCTGGGCAGTAAGATAGATAAAGAGGGAGGAACAGAAAACGATACCAAAATAAGGATATCAAAAGCAAGAGGAGCTTTCATTGCACTGGGAAACATATGGAAATCCAAAGAAATTAGGCTAAATACAAAAATACAAATTTTCAACTCCAATGTTAAGTCGGTTCTATTATATGGCTGTGAAACATGGAGAATAACAAAATTGACAATCACGAAGGTACAGACTTTCATTAATGGATGCTTGCGCAGAATAAAGGGATGGAAATGGCAGGACAAAGTCACAAACGTGGAATTATGGAAATGTACCGGTCAAATACCAGTGGATAAAGAAATACAGCGAAGACGATGGCGATGGATAGGACACACACTACGGAAACCAACTGAGAGTATTACACAACAGGCCCTTTTTTGGAATCCCCAGGGGAAAAGACAAAGAGGAAGACCAAGGAATTCTTGGAGAAGACAGATTGAAGCAGAGATGAAGATGATGGGGAAGACATGGAATGATCTTAAAAGAATTGCAAAAAACAGAACGACTTGGAAAGTGTTTGTTGAAGACCTATGCTCCACCAGGAGCTAAAAGGTAAAGAAGAAGACATCTCTAAAACTGTGCTCATGTAATCCTGTATCAAATGCTTACATTGTATTATTAAAACATTGACATAGAATACTGAATTACACATTTTATTTATTATATAAAGTATGCTTCCACGTAAAAAGGCCAATGATGAAGTTCTCAAAGAGGCCAACACAAAAAGGGAGCTCTTAAAAAGCATCAGAAAGAAGCAATCAACATTTTTCGGGCACATCGTGAGAAGAGGAAAGTTGGAATACTTGGTTACAACTGGCAAAATAAAAGGAAAAAGAGATCGCGGACGACAAAGAGAGAAAATACTGTATAGCTTGGTGTCATGGCATGGAAAACAGTCAACAACAGAACTGATACGATGCACTGTGGATAGAAGATTGTGGAGGGACATGATCACCTACGCCAACCGGTAAGGCACAGGATGATGATGATGCTTCCACGTGGGAAAAAAAATAGCAGCCAAACTACAATTGTCATCCTAAAACAAAAATATAATCTCACGTCAGTAACGAAATGGATCTTGTGTCATTGTGAAAGTGGTTTTTCGCTGATCGTAAACAAAATCTTTGATCATGGAGCTCTCTAAAGATTTCTCTTCTCTTAGTTTTTTTTTTTTCTATTTTGTCGGAATTATTGTCGGCCTGTTTATGTATTTAAACCGCTTTTGATCCATACTTTCATGTTCTCATATATCATTTAATGCAGCACAACATCTACCAGATTGATAGTTAACATAACTGTAATTTAATGTTGATGCTTTTGACTTGATTCCGAACATATCGACAACAAATTCATTTTGTAAGATGTGAGTTTCTAAAGAAAATAAAGCGTGTAAAATATACCATTTAATGATCCATCTTTGTTAGTGACAAAGCAATAGGTCTGATCCTGTCAAACTTAAACATTTAATACATTGCAATCCATATACAATATATATATATATATATATATATATATATATATATATATATATATAAATAATCGAATGGTGCAGTTCAATGCAGTGACTTTAGAACTACAAGCCTACTGAGCCATGTTACAAAAATATTGCTAAAAGTTATACAAGGAAGGATTCAAAATAAAATCAATACTGAATTAGATAAGCAGCAATTTGGATTTAGAAAAAAAAATAGTGGGACAAATGAAGCCATATTCTGCATGAGAACATTAATCGAAAAGTACACAGACGTAAACAAACCAATATATGTCTGCTTCATAGACTACACCTAAGCTTTGGATAGAGTATACCACAAACAACTTAAAGAGTGCCTAAAAGAGATACATCTAGATGACATGGACATACGACTAATATGTAATTTATACTGAGAGCAAACAACAATAATACAATTTAACACAGATAACTCTACAGCCATTGATATAAAAATAGGAGTTAGACTGGGATGAATCCTATCACCAAGCTTGTTCAATCTATACACTGAGCAAATCTTTAAAAACATCACAGAGACGCAAGGCCTACACATTAATGGAAAGATAATTAATAACCTAATATATGCTGATGATACTGTACTACTAGCAGAAAATCCTAAAGATCTGCAACAATTACTTAATGAAATAAATATTACAAGCAAAAAATATGCACTAGATATGAATATCAAAAAGACTAAAACTATGATCATTAACAAAGAAAATACTCAAAACCCACAAGTGGATATCAAAATTGAAGGATTAGACCTGGAGACAGTTCAGAACTATAACTACCTTGGACATGCTATAACCAATGACGGAAAATGTACAACTGAAAAAAAACAAAACAATATGAATGACAAACAGTAATGTTAATGTTATGAAAAACATACTAATATCAAAACAAATAACACCAGGGCTAAAACTAAGAATAGCAAAATGTTATGTCTTCTCAGCATTCCTATATAGTGCAGAAACATGGACATTAGACAAGAAAACAGAACAGAGAATTGAAGCCTTTGAAATGTGGATATATAGAAAAATAGGTAGAATTGGATGGAAGGAAAATACAACAAATGATGAAGTCTTAAAACAGCTAAAAATGAAAAGATAACTACTAAACATAATTTTAAAAAAGACAGATGTGATGGTTGGACCACGTTAAAAGACACAGCAGCCTACTAAAAGTAATCTTGGAGGGGAAAATACAAGGTAAAAGAGGCAGAGACAGACCAAGACTAACATGGACGAGTAACATCAGAAGATGGACAAATTAATTTATGACAACCTGCACCATCAAAGTAAGATACGGAGCAGAATGGTTCTCCATGCTAGCCAGCCTTCATTGCGGAGATGACACTCGATGATGATGAATCCATATAAATGTTATAGCTTATGTACTCCGGTTCTTGTCAATTGTTAATTATTTTACTTACTTTAGCCAGGCTCGTCAACATTAATGAAGCCTAAGATTAAAAAGAAACGCAATGTTGCTTACAAATACTTATTAATTACTTTAAAAATAATTATTTGTTAATGTAGTAGCCGATCTAGTCACAGCACGCAGTGCAAGTCGTTTCAGTTTGCCCTGCATCTCTTCTTTAACTTATGCATCCATTCCCACGATTCCGTGCAACACATTGCTACAAGGAAAGAAAAGGAATATCAACTTAGTTTTTTTTTTAGCACAGAAAATTCATTCGTGCTAAAGTGGGTCGTGGACATGTCGAGAACAGAGAGGAAAGAATGAGGTAAGCACAATTATTTTGTTACAAGGGAACAATTTGCAAATAAATGTAAAGAAACGATAGATAGCTGCAAATACTCAAATAACATAGCAATGGCGTTAATAAATAACCTGATGGAAGTCAATAGATTAAGAATTAAGCAACTATCTACACTATTCTATTATATTGTATACATCTGCTTTTCCCACTAAGCACTCCGGAACGACCAGACCCCTTTTCCACTTTTAAACTCCTCAGCCTTTCAATATATACATCTTTGTCCCACCCATTCTTCTCCTTCTCGGCGAACTTCTCTTTGTCCATAGTCAGATTAAACTTTGCGCCAGAGCTGCCTGCGAGAGTGTCGGCTACTTCATTGCCACGTACACCAGCATGCTCTGGACGGTGGACTGGTTGGTTTCAAGGCAAGACGCTGGCCTCGAGACAGAGAGGTTGTGGGTTCACATCTCGGCTAGGTGGGATTTTTATTTATGATTTCTCTCTGCGGCCCTGGTCTCAGCAGCGAGGCCCGGCTTGAAACGTCAATTAGTCATCGACGGAAAAAAAATGTGTGCCTCCGAAGTCGGAGTTATCTGCCTGTGCGGCGAGGGATTCTTTTGCACACGGTTGCTAGTGAAAAATGGATTAACACGCAACATTCAGTTCCTAGTCTCTAGGGACTTCGTCAGAGGTAAAAGTTGGCGAACAAAAAAAATAATTAAATAAAAAATAAAAATACTCTGAACAGTACACCCAGACTGAAGTGTTCTCATGAGAACCATCCAAGAACTGCACCCACTCTTGCTGCATACACCGTATGTCAACATTCTGTAGCATAATTTGCGAGGCTGTAAACAAGCCTGTTGTTCCACGTTCTGTGTAAACCAAGTGTAACCAACCATGTTATCGCCACCGTCGCTGGTTCTATCTCCATTCTCATGCTGGACACCATAATGCTACATTCGCCAGATTCCCTAACGACTTATCGGCCATGATGGAAGGCCACAAAACCCCAACCATTGCGTTGTCCATGGGATACATAACCATCCGTAATCGCTGACAGTTTCATAGACTCAAAATTAGCGTCACGTGTAAACTCATACATCGTGATTTGGAGATTCTAGTTTTGTTTTCCTTGCCGCATAACTTCAGATACATAGAAATTCAAGAAGGCCTTTCGGACATGTATGACATAAACAGCTAAATCAAAATTCAAATCTTAACATGTTTGTAAGAAAATTGTCAATCATTTTATATTCACATCTGTTTAATCTATGTAATATTCTACTTACTTTAATTGCAGCGTTATTTAACTGTAATATGTGTCAGATACAGGACTAATCAATTATCAACTCACTGATATAGCTCATAACATTATGATTTTAAGAAACGAAGAAAAGATGACAATCAATAAATCTGTTATGTGGTAACAGTTTAAAGAATATACACATTGATAAACATCTTAAAAGCTATAATAGTTTGTTTACCGCTATGCCCGTGTGTATTTCGATTAACGATGAAAGAAATGGACATTACGCCGATAACTGTTCACCTGCATGATACATTAATTGGTTTTATCTCGGAATAGGCTTTATCATCGATTCAGAACACGCAAAGAACATTCTAGAAACAAAGAGACTTTTCAGAAAGAATAATAATTACCGGACTACTAGAAGAAGACCGAAAAACAACTTGCATTACAGATTTACACACTGTGTGGCAACAATGACAAGAAGAACGAAGATTATATGATGTACCAAGACTGATGTAATCAACGACCTGTCTGTTAATGATAGCATATTTTAATGGAAAGCTTGGGAAATCCATCAGCGAAAACAGAGATATCATGGGACCTTTATACGATCAAACATCGAAATTAAATGAAAGTGGACGCAGACTGCTGACATGATGTAATCAAAATAATGTGTTTATCACCAACACATTTTTCAACACATAGTTGCATATATATAGTTGGTAAAAGTGGAATGAGAGATCCGCGATACCTCATGGTTAGTGAACTGGACTACACAGGACAAGAGGTAGGGTTTGATCCTGATCGACGGCTTCCGTGTTCACCCAACCTTAAATGGGTTTCGTGTTTTTCTTTTCTGGGAAAGTAAAGCGGCTCATGTGTTATACCGAAAACATTACCAACAAAAATCACGTGCCGAAGATCTATACAAATTATGGTCACTACCACCATATTCTCTACACGCCAGCTGGCGTGGCGGGGCTCTTTACTTTTACTACTTTCAAATGGAATGACATAACTGGTAAAAGCCAGATAGAAACACTAAAAGAAAACAAAACAGAACAAGGAAAGAGTAACCCATAGCATAACTATCCCTACTATCATAGACTACACGGATCATAAAATAATTATGATACACTCAGACAACCAAAAGCAAAGATAAGATATGCCATCAAACAAAAAAAAACAGTAAGACAATACAATACAATTAAAACAATTAAAGAAACCAAGAATCAAGGAAAACCATAAAATAAAAAACTAACTGAGAAAGCTTGGGAAATAGAACTCACTAACGAATTAAAGACAGTAGAAGAAGAGTAGAAGCATTATAAGAAAGTTATATCCACCATCGCAACATCAGTATGTGGAATAAAACTAAAAATTTGAACATAAGGGGAAAAGAGAGTCTCTTGGCGGTACAAAGCAATCAGAGAAGCATTTTAAGAAAATGTGAAGCTATTTAAAAATTGGAGGAAGATGGCGAACTAACAAGAATATACTGAAAATATGTCTTAGTTCGGAAAAGTAGTTAAATTGATGATCAAAAAAGCTAGGCAAAACACCTGGACATAATTCGTACAAAACATAAGCAGATACTTTAAGACAGCAACAAGATACTTCTACAAAGCACTAAAAACAGCAAGACCGAGAAAAGAAAACCATGATCCTACTAAACTCATAAATGACATAGATGGACATCCCTTACCAAATAACCAACATATGAAACAGATGGAAGGACTATTTCGCAGACCTGTTACACACAGCACGTAATAAAATTAATACAGCCAAAACCAAGTAACAATGCACAGACACTGAACCCACCCCAACATCAAGAAAGAGGAAATGTAAGAAGTAATCAAATATGCATCAGGAAAAATAGCACCGGGAATAGAAAACATGCCAGTAGAAATAATAGCAGCAGCTGGAGAAACAGGAGTTAAATGGTTAAACAGAATATTCAAAGCAGAATGGGACCAATAAAAAATATCAGAAGACTTGGTAATTGGCAATCATCGTACCAAACTGGAAAAGGAAAGGCAGTAAGAAATGCTGCATCATTGCAGAGGTATATCGCCTCTTCAGCCATGTGGAAAAGTTATGCTTCACAATTATAGGAAAATAAGAAGTTTCAGTAAGATTATATCGTCATCATAGAAGCGAGAACGGTAAAGGTCCGCACATATTTAATGGCTGTGTTATGCAATATTATAGTTGTTGGCTTACCAACGCCCTGTTGGAGCATCAATTGGAATATATTTTAACAACTGGAACAATTGAGGGACGAAGAGATAGAGGGTAGCAAAGAAAAAAAAATGACAGACAGCTTAAGAGAATGGCTTGGCAGAAGATCTACAAAAGAAATGATACATATCTGCAGAGATCGAAAGTTGTGGAGAGACATCATCACCTACGCCAGTAGGCCCAGTATTTGCCGATGATGATGATACTTTAACTAGCTAATTAGTAAAATTAGTAGCAGAACGATACCATTGCAAGCAACTAAAAAAATCCACTTCAGAGATTATTCTCATTGGTTAGGGCTTCAGATGTTTTACATTCATCCTTGGACGTGCTAGATTATTAATAAGGCCCCATCATATATTATCCGGATGTAATTATATCTAGAGACTTACTCAAAAGACTTGTTTAGAAGAGTAGCGAGAATAGCACAATATAGAAACACGACTAAAGTCAATATGGAAGGATCATAGCAACACTCTGAGCTCTATGATCAGACTAGTACTATATCATGTTATGTCTGTCTGTCTGTTTCTTTTTGAAAAATATGGACATTGATATAAAATCTAAATACATTTTTTTAAAATAAATAAACCTATAGAAATAATATCGTAATCTTGATCCTTCCAGCGCCAATAGACATAGCTAGCATAGGGCTATAGTGCTTTTTTATCCTTCCGTTTCCAAGATGGTGGAACTAGTTCATGTTCTCTCGATCGCGGCAGAAAGTGCATTTGCGGTCTGATTAATTTCATCTTTCCATTGCACTTTTCTGCGTTAAAGTCAAAATTATGTTCTACTTAGCACATCTGCGTCGATGAAGCGGAGTCTTACGGACGGCAATATTCCTTTTTGACAAATCAAGTGTTGTGAATGCGACCTTTCACCGTCTAGAGCTGATCCGCGCTTTACGTCACAATGAGTGCTGTTCATGACCGTTGTTGGAATTGCTTGACGCACGTTATTTAGATGTTACAACTCATTAATGTGAACTACTTCGTCAAGTCAGTGCGTTTTATCTCTTTAGGGAATTCGCACCGTGTTTCGTTCGTTGTAGGTTTGCTTCACTGGAGTAGTCAGGAACCTATGAGCGCTGCCATTGTTGTGTATGCTACGTCATCATAATGGCTCATCGTATATCCCACGTCAATTTTACGGTCTGTTGTTTGATGTTCGACGGTAATAATCTGACGACTAACTGTGTTTTATACGTTCGGAATTTGAGTTAAAAATGATGTATTAACATTATAAAGAGCTATAAATTAATCGTGAACCTGAGGACGTGAACTTCCGGTCAATATGGTGGATAGGCGGCAGGAACCATTGATGGCTATGTACGAAAGTGTTCCTTGTTACAGTTTCTTCATATTCCAAGTCCGGCTTGATGCAGGAGCTACTGAGTTAGGTGATCTGTGCACACCGTGAGCTGTGTGTTCCATCCGTTTTGATCATGTTTCGATATTACAATTGTTTACGATAAATGTGGATATTGTATGACAGGGAAGAATTGGCTGTGTTCACTCTCTGTGTGGTTTCGCCTTATGTCTTTTGACGTGTGCTGAGACTGCTATGATGGGGACTACAGCTACCTTTCTTTGTTTGGGGGATAGATAGTAATTCGGATGATTCCACTGGCACGGGCGGTTGAGCAATATGCGTTTTAATTCGTTTGCTGTGATACCGAGGCCTTCCATAACCAATGAACCAAAGCAAGGAGAAAGACTTGCTATTTAAGCAACTAAGTAAGTAAATAAATAAATAAATACGCTTGTCTATATTTACTCTTATTAAAACAATATAAAAAAAATAATAATCAGCTTTCGATGATCATTGTTTGAGAAAATTCGTATAACCTGACATGTTATTGTCATTACTTTTACATAGTTTTATGTAATTTACCTCTATCATGTTATTGTCATTACTTATATATTGTTTCATGTAATTTACCTATATCATGTCATTGTCATTACTGATATTTTGTTTCACGTTATTAACCTCTATCATGCTATTGTCATTACTTATACATTGTGTCACGTAATTTAGATATATCATGTTATTACCATTACTTATATATTGTTTCATGTAATTTATCTCTATCGTGTTATTGTATTTATTTATATAAGGTTTTACGTAATTTACCTCTATCATGTTATTGTCATTATTTTTACATTGTTTCATGTAATTTACCTGTATCATGCTATTGTCATTACTTATATATTGTTTCATGTAATTTACCTCTGTCATGTTATTGTCATTACTTTTACATTGTTTCACGTAATTTACCTCTATCATGTTATTGTCATACTTTTACATTGTTTCACGTAATTTACCTCTGGCATGTTATTGGGCTCCTTTACAGGTGCTCCCTAGGAACAGAATAATCAAAATGAAATTTTTCAAGAAATAGCTGGGCTAAATAATACATAAATATAACTTCGTTTGTTTTATATGTGGACATAAATTGTATTCTACATGTAATCTCATTCGCCATCAAATTGGCATTTTTCCTCTGTAATTCTGATAACAATAAAATAAATAAGTGCAACGGAATTTAAACAGGGCTACACTCATTGTGTGGGAAATTAAAATAATGTGTCTGTAGTGTGTTTGGTGCTTAACTGGTGGACAACGGGAGTAGGGTAGTCTAGCATGTTTATTTGCTGGACTATGCCACTGGGGTGAAAAGCCTATACAATAGGTTTGTTATTTGTGAATGTTTGTGTACACGGTGTAGCTGGGAAATGTGTTTGTATACACTAGAGTAGGGTCGGATGTAAACTTGGTGTGTCCCTATCACGACTAAATGAAAGTGTACGCTACCTGTTAAGAAACATAAAAAGAAAATCATTATAATGGTTTCTTCTTTTTAATTCCTTTGTAAACAAAGCAGTTTTGTCATTGCAAGTGAATAATGCCCACACCTATAATTGGTCAGATTTGTGTAGCAGCAGCAGCTTTATAGCGAACACAGACAAAATCACAGGATTGTGCTGTTCTGAAACAGCTATGCCATGCTACCCTAGAATTGCCTTTAATAGGATTACTGTGACCACAAACCAATCCCCATGTGTGTGCCACATATTTACACCCCAGAAAGAAACACTGAATATAACATTAACATCATGTGCCGTCTGTGATATTAATGACTACAGACCAGGAGCATCCAGTATGATTGATACAACTGTTGCACCAAGCATTTCATCAGCAGAGCCATATCTATGGAATGTTAATCTGACATTGTTCTTGAATGATGTCCAAGTTAATGAGACATCAGAATCGTGTGGCGGCAGCTACAAGAAGGGAGCGGAGAACATCAAGTTCTGCTGCTATAAAGGAGACTTGCCTTGCTATCCCAGAATTGCCTTAAATGGAATCACTGTAGTTGAAAACTTCTCCTCCTGTGTAAACTAGACATTCACATCTAAGAGTGAATCAGTGAAGGTCACAAAATCATATTCTCTCTGTGGTTTTACTAACTACAGGTCAGGTGGCTTCTGTTGGATTGTAAATGATAACTTACCACCACTGTGTGTCTATATGTTTGGAATTGGAGTCATCAATGATGAACTAACATCATCAAGTGCTACGACGATCATCATTTTCGTGAACTCCCATGGTATATGGTGGATAGGCGGCAGGAACCATTGAAGGCTATGTCTGAAAAGTGTTCCTTCTTGCAGTTTCCTCATATTCCAAGTCCGGCTTGTTGCAGGAGCTACTGAGTTAAGTGCTCTGTGCACACCGTGAGCTGTGTGTCTCATCCGTTTTGATCCTGCTTCGATATCCCGCTTGTTTACGATGAATGATGATATCGTATGACAGGGAACAGTTGGCTGTGTTCACTTTCTGCGCAGTTTCGCCTTATGTCTTTTGGCGTGTGCTGAGACTGCTACGATGGGAACTACAGTTACCTTTCTTTGTATGGGAGATGAGTTAGTAATTCAGATGATTCCACTGGCACGGGCGGTTGAGCAATTATGGATTTTAATTCGTTTGCAGTGATACCGAGGCCTTCCATAACCAATAACCAATAATAAGCGTGCTTGTCTGCGTTGTGATGTAGTTTGGAGTATAACTTTTATATTAATGTTGTACTCATTATTTTTTTGCGAAAAATAAAATTTAGTTTTTTTTTTTTTTTTTTACTTTTGATAAAACTATACATTCGTTTACTCTATTCTCTTCGAGTGTTGATGTTTTCCCGTAGTGAAGCTTTCGGCTGAGCCATACCGCTCATAAAAATGGTATCTTCAGGTAAATAATATGTAAGATATGCAAAAAATCAGAACATTAAATATTACAGAATGTGAGTCCAACTCTTAATATTCGTTACTTCTACTATTTTCATGCATCTTACTTATACTTTGTTTCAAACATCTTATTTTTACTTTCTTTTAAACAACTTATTTCTATAATTTCTTTTTAGGAATTTAGACAATACTTTCATAAAACGTACTTCTTTCTTTCGTAAAACGTACCTCTACTGTATTTAATAAAAATTACTTTTACTTTCTTTATTACAACTTACCTATGCATTGTTTCACAAAACTTACATCTACTGTGTTTAATAAAATTTGCTTCTACTTTATTTATTACAACTTACTTCTACTTTCTTTCATAATACTTACTTTTGTCAATTTTATTAGAAAATCCGAAAATACTTTCTAGAAATACAAACATTTAAATAAATAAATGTCAGCATGAAGTACGGCACAATCATAATGCATGTTTGAATATGTTCAAAATGGCCAAACGTAGACACACAACGTGTATATATTAACAGTCCCGTGGTCCATCATTCTGATTGTGAGTCTTTCCTAAACTATTTTCTGCGTCGAGAGTCGCTAGAAAACATATCACTAATCCTCTCCGGTTCACTGACCAACACTTGTCACTGTTGACGTTGATGTTATTGCGGTTCACTCCACCTCTCGGTTCACTGACCAACACTTGTCACTGTTGACGTTGATGTTATTGCGGTTCACTCCACCAAATTACCCAATGCCTTTTCTTTTACTTTTTTTTTGTCTTCTACCAGCATCACTCCAAACATTATATCTTTACATTTGTTCTTAACTATTCCAAACCGCCACTTCTGCACACTCAATCCATATCGTAAACAACTTTTCCTGATTTTGAGGTAAAATAAAAATAAAAAACATTGGGCCGAACATACTGTGTAAGCCTTAGTTAAACTGTTTTCGAGTGTTTTGTGTATTAAGTGTAGTTATTTTGTGCCGAACATACTGTGTAAACCTTAGTTAAACTGTATTCGAGTGTTTTGCGTATTAAGAGTAGTTATTTTGTGCCGAACATACTGTGTAAACCTTAGTTAAACTGTTTTCGAGTGTTTTGCGTATTAAGATTAGTTATTTTGTGCCGAACATACCGTGTAAGCCTTAGAGACAATGCAGCAGGAGGTCGACGCCAGGGAGTCATGAACAAGGCGGGCTCACCTCTCCTAGAGTGTCAAGAAGCTGAAGGCCGAAACACTTGCTCGACGGAGGGGGGGGGGAGGGGTCACTTCTGATGGTCAGATTGCCTCCTGCTGCAAAACTTTGTACAAATAGTTTTCTACTACTAACTCCTTCATCTGTCTTGATTAGCGCATCTTTGAACTAAATATGATTATGTTCAATAATTAAAATTGTATTGCTTCATATTCCCAGCGGGATCTTATATCATGAAAACTTCAAATTTAACTGTGTAGAGCTAAACATGCTTCATGTTTAAAATTGTTTAGAGATTTTGAAACGAGTGCAATGAACATACGTTGTACACCGATCATTGTTGTGACATTAAAAAAGATATTGCTCTTACAATCCATGAAACACACAAACAGATCTAGAACAATTAGCATCAAAGGAACCAAGTTGCATAAGTGAAGATTTCATGCCGAAATGATTAAACCAGAGATATACATATTGCAAGAAAAGAAGAGACACAACTAAGAAGACATAGTAAAATTATAATAACCCAGCTTAATATTAAACGTGTTTACTTTATATGTGGGAATAGCTGATTGTCTATTTAATATTAACAAAAACTGTGTTCGCATTTGGCGGACCGAATATTAGACATGTATATATCTAGTTTTAAGTTGTATATTCTCACTGAGGCGGAGACGCCTAAACTAAGACGGGCCATGCCAGACTATTTAATAGAAACTGCTGACTTAAAGCACAAACTAGATAAGGACAAATAAGGGATGTACAAGGACAATTAGTTGGAGTTCATTAAACACAATTTGATATAGTTACTGTGATTAGAAAGTAAACAAAGAGATACAACGAAGATGGGGCTTCGTAGTAAACTAAGAGCATTACGCGACATGCCCCTTTTTTGACTCCCCATGAGAACAGAAATAAGAGGAATACCACAATATTCTTGGGGATGACAGGTGGAAGCAGAGATGCAGAATGAGATGAAGCATGGAATGATCTTAAATGAGAAGGAACAAACAGATCGGCTGAATAAAGTGTTTGTTGAAGACACATGTTCCATAGGGAGCTGAAAGATAGAGATATCCAGGTCAGAACCGATACACGCCATTAGCTGTAACTAGAGCCTCGAGATCATTTCCAAATAGGTAGAGTAGAAAGAAAACAATGCAATCACCTTTTAAAACGGCATCTATCGGCAGTCCCTTGAGTTAGTAGCAAGTACATACTGGTAATTATTTCTTAGAGTAGATATGAGAGGATATGCCTCAAATTTAACAACATGCATATATATATATATATATATATATATACACATTTTATAATCATCATCATGTGCCTTACCGGTTGGCGTAGGCGATCATGTTCTTCCACACTCTTCTATCCACAGTGCATCGTATCAGTTCTGTTGTTGACAGTTTTCCATGCCATGACACCAAGCTATCAAGTATTTTCTCTCTTTTTCGTCAGCGATCTCTCTTTCCTTGTATTTTGCTAGTTGTAACCAAGTATTCCAACTTTCCTCTTCTCATGATGTGCCAGAAATATGCTGATTGTTTCTTTCTGATGTTTTATAGGAGCTCCCTTTTTGTGTTGGCCTCTCTGAGAACTTCCTCATTGGAATTTTTAGCTGTCCAGGGAACTTTCAACATTCTTCTGAGAAATCCTATCTCGGTGGCCTCTCTTCGTCTTTTCATTTCTTTTTCTACTGTTCATAATTCGCTTCCATAGGTCAGAATTGGTTCCATATATCACCGATGAACTCTCTTTCTCATTTCTATTGACATAGATTTGTTGCATAAGATATTTTTCATTTTCTGAAATACTATATGTCCTGAGCTATTCTGCTTTTTATTTATGTGGTGCATCTTCCATCTGATGTTAGTATTATGGCCAGGTATTTCAGAATATGTGTACGGTTCGTCGCACTTAATAATATGTATAGACATTCTCTGATTGTGGTATAACAATTTGATTAATCACATGATTCTAAGACTATTCTAGGACGTTGAAAAAATGTTTGATCAAGAATCATGTGTTTTACTGAAACTAAAGTGTTTGTTGTCACGTCATTGCAGTTGGAGTGTTTCTCTATTGTAGATCCTCTCCATTTCTCATTGTTGTGTTGTATTTGTTCGCACACAACTTAACAGCGCAGCATAATTTTCATTAACTAATAAACTTACTAACCAACTAAGTAATTAACTAACTAACTAACCGACTAGCTAACTAGCTAACTAAATAACTGAATAGTAAACTAACTAACAGATAAACTATCTAAATAACTAACGAACTAACTATCAAACAATCGAACTACCTTGCTAATTAACAACAAAACAAACTAATAAATGAACTAACAATCAATCAACCTAATTAAATATTAACTAACCAGTCGACATACTAACTAATTAATTAACTAATTAACTAACTAACTAACTAATTAAATACATAATTTCAACTACATAAACGACTGAATATTAACTTGTACAGAAAATTAATTCACCTTTTAAACATGTGAGTTTCATTGCTTCAAATTCACCTTTTAAACATGTGAGTTTCATTGCTTCAAATTCACCTTTTAAACAAGTGAGTTTCATTGCTTCAAATTCACCTTTTAAACATGTGAGTTTCATTGCTTCAAATTCACCTTTTAAACATGTGAGTTTCATTGCTTCAAATTCACCTTTTAAACATGTGAGTTTCATTGCTTCAAATTCACCTTTTAAACATGTGAGTTTCATTGCTTCAAATTCGCCTTTTAAACATGTGAGTTTCATTGCTTCAAATTCATTTTTTAAACATGTGAGTTTCATTGCTTCAAATTCACCTTTTAAACATGTGAGTTTCATTGCTTCAAATTCACCTTTTAAACATGTGGGTTTCATTGCTTCAAATTCACCTTTTAAACAAGTGAGTTTCATTGCTTCAAATTCACCTTTTAAACATGTGAGTTTCATTGCTTCAAATTCACCTTTTAAACATGTGAGTTTCATTGCTTCAAATTCACCTTTTAAACATGTGAGTTTCATTGCTTCAAATTCACCTTTTAAACATGTGAGTTTCATTGCTTCAAATTCGCCTTTTAAACATGTGAGTTTCATTGCTTCAAATTCATTTTTTAAACATGTGAGTTTCATTGCTTCAAATTCACCTTTTAAACATGTGAGTTTCATTGCTTCAAATTCACCTTTTAAACATGTGAGTTTCATTGCTTCAAATTCACCTTTTAAACATGTGAGTTTCATTGCTTCAAATTCACCTTTTAAACATGTGAATTTCATTGCTTCAAATTCCCTGTCGAGCAACTTACCTCTGATAAACCATCGAGAAAAGTTACAAATGTTCTCTAGGAATACAATCATAGAAATGAATTAATTCACACACAATATTTAGCAATGAATGTTCTCTAGGAATACAATCATAGAAATGAATTAATTCACACACAATATTTAGCAATGAATGTTCTCTAGGAATACAATCTTAGAAATGAATTAATTCACACACAATTTTTAGCAATGAATCAAGAAGCATTATTGAATATGTTCAATAAGTCAACACTTGTACATATAATTTATAAATAACGCAAGTGGTAGGTTCAGTTCTAATGAAGAATATTTCTGCACAAAGCTAGTCCTAGTCGAGAGGTTTTAACTATCAAGTTCATTCATATAACTCTACCCTGCGCTACACAACGGTTCCATGTTTGATTTTTTTTACAAATTCCGATCTATCAAAACGCTCTTGATCAATTTTATATTAAATCCTATGTCCACCCATAAATCTCCAACAAACCTTCTACTTTTTTCTGTTGTTATTAATTATTCCTTCTCACTTCTTCAAACGGGTCTTCATACCTGGGAATCTTTTTTTTTTTTTTGATTGATAATCGTCTTGGTTCAATCCGTTTGTCTTAGTATTTCATTGAAGTAAAGAAATTTAAAGAGCCCCCGTCACGCCACGTGGCGTATAGGGAATATGGTGTTAGTGACCATAAATTTTAAAGACCTTTCAACACATGATTTTTGGGGTAATGTGGTCGGTAGTATTACGCCCGTGCCTATTTACTTTCCCAGAAAAAAAAAAATCCGGTACCCATTTAAGGCTGGTTACCCGGAAGCTGTCGGTTGGGATCGAACCCTACCCCGTATCCTTTGTAGTCCAGTCCACTAACCACTGACCTATAGCGGCTCCCTATTTAATTAATCTGAACATAATAAGATTAATTAAATACATTTTTTTTGCTTCTTTCTCTCAACAGGACTCTTCAAATCATACAAATTAAACACCACATTCATCTGCTTATTGAACATCATTTCCTTTATATAGTGGCTGAGATTGACATTATTTACATTCATAATAAACACTGTCTTTGTTCGTTCTTAGCTGAACCAATAATACGCGTGGATTTATCTCTATACCATCATCATCATCGAGTGCCTTCACCGTAAAGAATGTTGGCTACTTAAGCAATACATCCAACAACACTCAGACTGGAAGTTGTTAGTAACTTATAGCTAAATGATCTAGCATGTGTTTGTGCATGAGGAAGGTCTGATATATGTATCACCTTTGCATTCAATACAACATGAGATGAAATTACAACATAACTGTATCCTGAACAACGTCATAACGGAAGGCATGCCATTGTTTCAAGAGCGTTTTAACTTGGGAATTAGAAACAAAAGAACATTATTGTAAAATCACATTTATTTGATTAAGCCTGATATCATATGTTTACGACAGAGGGCAGAACAGGTGGTTCCCCCGTGTCTATGTTTCAGTTTGTTTGGGAAAAAAAACACACACACACTAAGGTCTGATGAAATTCATTTAATTTTCCTCTCGGGTCGAAACTGTATATTGGGCTGAAGTCATAGTTCTTCATAATTGACGATCAACAGATGCTAGTTCTTGTAGTTCTTGGTTGTTTATTAAACCAATAGTTGACCCTTTTCTAATAATTGTTTTGCGTAGCGAAAGGCTTGTCTACTTAACCAGATTTCAACATGAATGTCTGACGCGGAAGTCTTTCTTCATTCATTCTCAGCGTATGTCCGATATATTTCGCCTTCGTCTTATTAACACCTTCATCTTATAAAGGTCGGCACGTATTCTTGTTTTGAATCATCTTTTATCTATTCATTTGAAATGTATTCTTTCCAGTTTCTGTTTTTTGATTCTACGAAGAACTTGTTTTCTCAAAGGCATTTAATTTCCTATCTAAAGACTTCAATTTTCAATTGCGTATGTAAGGATTGATTGAGTGATTGAGTTATTAGTGGGTCATCATCATTATTACACTCCGAACATGTCCATAGGTGCTCAGATCTCCTTCTCTGCAAGTCTCGTAGTTATTATTGATATCACACAAGAATAGTTGTTTGTTGTTTAAAAAAAACAATTACCTAACCCACACCTCCTGTATTCGCTATTACCTAGAGTATCAGGAAGGTAACCCGCTCATTTTGCTTCAGGTTTGCGCAGTTTACCCTGGCTGGCACATAGTTTGGACATTCCAAGCCGATTTTGGCGCTCTTTTTTTTTTTTGCTACAAGTAAAGTGGAGCGGGATCGATTTATATTGCTTTTTTGCGAAATATGTATAATTATTTATTTCTGCAGAGATTCTAACACGAATGTTGATCCGTTACTTTATGACATTGTAAATCTATGATCCCTGGCCATTGCTTGTCATTACTCCAACATCTCTCTTCATGATGGAGTGTGCAAACTCAAAAACATATATCAGTGAATTCCTTCAGCACACGTACCAAGACGCTGATGGATACCCGAAGTACAGAAGGGTATATCCGCTTACACATTTGCCACACATACACGTTATACCACAGTATTATGTGTGACGTTCCATAATTCCATACTCTGTCCAGATGCTTCGGTTACAAATAAATGTTGCGGTTACATATAAACATATATATACACACACACATATATATATATATATATATATATATATATATATATATAATTATATATATATATGGCTCTTTTCGTCTTCTCAGACGGTCTAGTGGACGCTAATATGTATTTTATTTTTGGATTTTTGTGTTTTTCGAACAGCTTCTCTCGTAGCTGATACTACCAATGTTTGACAAACACACTAGCCACCAGAATGAATAAGTCAAGCCCACTAATCCCCAGTGTCAGTGGCGTATACTTAATATAAGCAAGGCAAGCATTGCATGCCTTCAAGAGTTGCGAAAATGATAAACCAGTCAGTGATCTATCCCCCATCCAAACTTAGCCCTTGCAGCATTGCTCAAAAATATATTTTGTTTTTCTCACAAATCTGAATTTTTCCAAAAATTAGTGCTGGCAACACTGACGTTAAAAGAAAATTGTATATGTCCAATCGTTTTTTATGATAGTTGAACTAGCCCGCTCTGAAGCAATTTTGAAGTTGCTTTCGTTAAAATAGTCCCTTTACATATAAGCGCAGTGATATACTGTGTGTGTTTTATTAAATCCGTGTCTCCACAGTAAGCTTGCGATGAAAAAAAAATAAATACATTTTATGATTCAATCACTATTATAACAATTTAGCACTGGCAAATAATAAATTGATTGATGAACATTTATTTACTGGTGTGAAACAGTGCAATTTCTATGTTCTAGTACTTTTATTTGAATGTTAAACTAATGATAACAATGCAAGCAATTATAATCTTGAATGCCTACACACACACTTGTTTAGTAAACCATTTCTGGTAATTTTTGGTACACGTCACGTGATTTTACTCAACACACACGCACATTTACACAGCGATGTGGTTTCGATTTCAAACCTTCAGAATTCAAAACTTCAAACGTGATTTTAATCAGCTGATATTTAATATTTTGTGTTTGTACAGAAACATGTTGTATTGCTATTGTTAATTACTAAACTTAGTATATTTGTTTACTGTGGTTATTATGGCTGATTCTATTAATGATGTTGTAGATTTATTTGAGCGACCGTTTCAATCGCGAACATTTAATGAAAAATTGGACTTGGTAAAAAAGGGCAGACCGATTCCTGCGTTAAGCAGTTTGAAACGAGAAGGAACAAAATGTGTCCGTTCATTTAACAATGATTTATATAAGAAAGTCGTTTGGCTTTGTGGTTCGGAATCATTATGTAAGTTATTTTGCTGGCCATGTATATTGTTTGTAAATGACACTTCGCCTTGGAACAGCAGACAACGCGGGTATTCTGATTTAAATAATTGACATAACGCTATTTCAAGACACGAAAAGTCTGAAAGTCATATTCACGCTTGGATAGCGTTACAAGTGTTTGGCTCCAGCAGAATTGATGTTCAATTGGATTTTCAGAAAAAAGAAAGTATTATGAAACACAATGAAACAGTTAAAGAAAATCGAGAAATCCTAAAGAGGTTAATTGCTGTTACTTGTTTTTTAGGAAAACAAGAATTAGCTTTTCGTGGTCACAGCGAGGGGAGTGATTCCACTAATCGTGGGAACTACATTGAAGCTTTAAATTTATTAGCAGAGTTTGATGAAAAATTGCATCAGCATCTCATGACGTCAAATATATTCACGGGTCTTTCCCCATTAATACAGAACGATCTTATCCAAAGTGTGAACAATGTAATAACTGCAGAAGTGAAATTTCAGATTCAATCGTCCAGATTTGTCGCCATCCTAATTGACGAGACCTCTGATGTAACAAACTTGTCTCAGCTGTCAGTTGTTTTTAGATATATTTATAATGGTAATATTTACGAAAGATTTATTGGCTTTCATGACGTTAGCTCTGACAGATCTGCACAAGCATTGTCAAAACTGGCTTTAGACAGTCTTGATCAATTTGACTGTAGAGAAAAACTAGTAGCACAAACTTATGATGGTGCAGCAGTAATGGCAGGCCAATTGAATGGTGTGCAGACGAGAGTTAGGGAAGTTGTTTCTCAGGCATTATTCATCCATTGCTATGCACACAAACTTAATTTAGTACTGTCTCAAGCTGTCTCATGCATAAGTGCGTGTAGAATATTCTTTTCGTCACTTAGCAGTTTTGCTTCATTTTTTACTCATTCAGCAAAGAGAACACATTTGTTGGACACCATAGTGAAAAAACGGTTTCCCAAGCTGGCGGCAACCAGATGGAATTATTCCAGTCGTTTAGTACAGACTGTTTCTGAATATCATAATGAATTAATAGATTTATTTGAATGCATTTTGGAACGACCTGGTGATTGGGATCACGCAACAATTAATGAAGCAGTTGGATTTCTGTCAAACCTAGGAGATTTTGAATTCAATTTCCTTTTAGCTGTGTTCACCGATATTTTTTCGATGACAGATGTTGTATTTAATATCCTTCAGTCAAATTCACTGGACATCACATATTGCTCTAAAGAGATAGTTGAGTTAAAAGAAAAATTGTTCACAATGCGCAATACTGGTTTTGATTCAATTTGGGCCAAAATAGAGTTCAAGTGTGGTCCTCCAACAAAGAGAAGAAAGCGAGAATCCTCAGTTATCCCAAAGGATGAGTACAGAAGGCTGTATTGTGAAATTCATGATACGGTAAACTGCCAGTTACAAAGCCGGTTTGATTCTCTATCAGATTTGTCATTTCTTGAAATTTTTGACTGTAAGAAATTTTTAACATTTTCAAAAGAGTTTCCAGAAGAGCAGTTTTCCAAAATGAACGGAATATATGGGAAATATGTTGATATAGTAAGACTGAGGTCTGAATTAAAGGCAATGTTTGTATCCCAACACTTTAAAGAAATGTATGTGTCCGACATTCATAGATTTCTTTTGAACAAAGGACTTCACAGTGGTCTTCCAGAACTTCATAAACTTTGTGAATTAATATTGACAGTTCCTGCATCGTCGTCTTCAGTGGAACGTTCGTTTTCTGCATTAAAACGCATTAAAAATTTCATAAGGAACTCGCAGGGGCAATGTCGTCTTTCTGCTCTATCAATGATGTCAATTGAAAAAGACCTTCTTGTAGAGATGAAAGGCAATGATGACTTTTATAACAAAGTAACAGAGGACTTTAGCAGAAAGAGCCGCAGAATAGAACTGAACTTCAAATAACTGGGTGAGTAGAAAATTATCATTTTTTAAAAGTTGCATGCTCTCTTTCAGACCCCAGGATACGCCACTGCCCAGTGTTTTCAATCATTTTTCATGACTCTTTTCTCGTCCATGTTTTGCAACAGCACAATCTCATATTATGTCATGTCATTCTTTATACAGGCTCCTCATGATGTGCGATACTTGCCTGATGTTGCGAATCGTTTTTACGGATGGAGAAATCATTCAGAGGTCATTCACAGATGATTTGCATATATCTCTATATCATAGTTTAGGTCTGCCGATGTGTTTTTTTTCCGTGTAATAGGTCACCATGTAATATATATATATATATATATATATATATATATATATATATATATATATATATATATATAAGTATATTATTAAAGGATCTTTTGCACCATTTACTTAATTAAATTTACTTAATAAACGGCATGAGGGTTGAAGCTACATTCATCATCATCAAGTGTCATCTCCGCAATGAAGGTTGGCTACCATGGAGCCCCATTCTGCTCTGACTCTTGCTTTGATGGTGAAGGTTGTCATAGTCTGATTTGTCCGTCTTTTGATGTCACTCGACCATGTTAGTCTTGGTCTGCCTCTGCCGCTTTTACCTTATATTTTCCCCTCCAAGATTACTTTTCAGTAGACTATTGTGTCTTTTAACATGACCGAAAAAATAGTATAATTCTTTAAAACATTGTGTTTAGTAGTTCTCTTTTCATTTTTAGTTGTTTTAAGACTTCATCGTTTGTTTTCTTTTCCTTCCAATCCAATACTATCTATCTATCTATTGACCTTTCGAGCCGTAACCGGCCCATAGGGCGTAGACCAAGATACACCTTCTCCTATATGAATTTTTGTTCTAGCAGTTTTCTTTTAAAGATATTTTATTAAATCTCGCCATCTGTCTCTGTTCTGTGCAAGCAGTTCTATCTCATTGAGGGAGCCGATTCCTGCTGCTCTTGCCTCTCTCATCAATGTTCTTCTCAGTGTCTCCCTGGGTCTTCCTCTTTTTCTTTTACCTGTTGTTTCCCATATGAGGGCTTGCTTTGCTATTCGATTATTATCTCTTCTCATCACATGTCCAACGTATGACCATCGTCTTTTCTTTATTACTGAAGATATTAGTGGTTGATTGGCGATTTCTCTAATTTCCTCGTTTGTTTTGAATTCGTTCCATTCTATACCAAGTATTTTCCTTAGACATTTATTTTCGAATACTACCTATTCTTCTATATATCCACATTTCAAAGGATCCAATTCTCTGTTCTGTTTTCTTGTCTAATGACCATGTTTCTGCACCATATAGGAATGTTGAGAAGACATAACATTTTGCTATTCTTAGTTTTCCTCTGGTTTTATTTGTTTTGATGTTAGTATGTTCTTCATATATATTTAATTACTTTTTACCACTTCTATTCTTTTGATTATTTCAGTTTAACATTTTCCATCACTGGTTATAGCATGTCCAAGGTAGTTGTAGTTCTCTACTGTCTATACTATTTAGTATTTTCTGTGTTCGAAGCTACATTAAATGGCAGATATTTTGTACTTCTGAGGGTGTCTCGAAAATTAATGATTTCTCATTCATGAACGTTGTTCATTGAAAATAGCTAATCTGGTAGAAAATGGACTGATAGTTCTTTTTTTTTTACATGAGACAATGTGCATCTGCATATTTGTTTGTCTATCCGTCTTAATTGTTTTCCAGTAGAATTGTTTGATGTAACAAATTCCCTTCACAGAACAGGCACTTCTTTCTTTCTTTTTCGTTCTTTCGTTCCTTTTATAGATTTGAAAAAAAAAACATGTTGTCGTAAATTTTCCTTTGAGTGGAGCTGTAGATTGTATAAAATAGTTTGTAGACAAAAGCACCTTCTAGCAATAATCACAGTATATTATATAATAAAAGATCTTATAATATATACTATATATAATACAAGATATATTAATTTAATTTGTAAATCCCTGATTCCATTGCTTTTCCCGTCTTTTATTTTTGTGACTTACGGCGTCCAATGTTTCGGGCTTCTTAAAACTAACTGTCTGTGAAAACAATGTTAATCAATTAATGCAATCATTCATTAGGCAGAAAAACTGCATGTTCTAGGATTCTAGAAGTGGTAACTTGGTATATACAATGTGCAGATGGCCGGGATATTTATTTTCAACGCATCTTTGTGATTCTTTTTTTAATATATTGCCAACACTGTAAAGTGTTGAAAGTCATGTCTCTTCGATGATCAGTGATGACTACTATGTCTATCATTTATCTTTTCCCAGTTCAATGCCATCAAACAATCCACAGTAACATTTATGTTTTATTCTTTGTCTACATATATCCCTTCATGTATTAGACGTTTTCTTCTGTTCTTAAGTATTGTAACACTTCACGTGTGATTCCTCGCCATCTTCTCTTTCCTCGTTTGCCTTTCAGCGTCGAGAGGAGATATAATTTGCCGTACTTTTCTCTTATGTTCGCTTCTGCTGTTGTTATGTTTTCTAGTGCTTCTAACATTCCATTGATCCATCTTTTTAGTGATCGACCCTTGGGTTTGGTATTCTCGCAACTTGTATTGAGGTCTTGTTGCGTTGTGTTTTGATTAATCTGCCTTGTCAAGTGGCCAAGCCATTGTATCTGTTGTTTCTTTATATATTATATGACTTGCTATTGCCAGCTTTTTTCTCAGTTCTTCATATCTGCTTTGGTCTCTCAGGCTGATTTCTTTCATTCGTCTGGCACATCTAATCTCAGTAGAGGTTTTATTATTGTTCTTGCATCTATGGTTCAGGACTGGCATTGGTAGAACAACATTGGCATGATTGTATTGTAGAGTGCCCGTTTTGCCTCTAGAGTTATTTCCTTGTTGGATAATAGTGTTGATAGCTGTCCAATTATTTGACAAGCTTTGATGCAACTTGAGTCTATATCTGCAGTTTGTTACATATATTTAAATAGGGTAGCAATATTTCTTACATCGACCGTAATATTATATGCTGATCACTTCAGATGTGGGACTACACATTCTCTGGGGTTTATATTTCATCCCCCGTCTTTTATATCAGTGGTCTGGTTATGCAGAATAGCCAATCTTTCCTTGACGTTTGTTTTTTTTCTAAAAAAAAACGGCAAATGTTGAGAGAATGGACATCTACTATAAACGTATAAACAAAGTCTTAATATGATTTTAAAAAGATTGCTCCCCTCACATTCAATCAAATTAATCCACACATTTAAACGCCGACAGCTCACATCAGGATAATGACCATTCAATGGACAGGGCTAGATCACACGGGTAATGATTGAAACTGAAGGTTAACAAGACATAAAGTGCATCCTAAGTAAAAAAAAGCACGCACACGACTGACGACACAGAAAAAAAGCAGAAACGTCGTTCTGCAACGTTTTAACATGTATTCAAGCAGAGTGGATCTAACAGGCTTAAACAGACAGCTATCTTCGTGTAAGAGTCTGGAGTCCTACTCTGATTGAACCCTGATCGCAGAGTGAGAGTCTAATTTTATTAATGTGCGTGAAGTATATAACATTTAGACATAACGGATTTCGCTCGTGGGTGACCTAACAGGATATATGCAGTTATATATAAAGATATAAAACCATATGTTCATATTCGTTCAAGAGACTTACATGTCCTTTTAGAGAATCATCAGACACAGTTTTCTTTAATCCATTAACTACATATGTATAACAACCCAAATAAACAGTCAGCTATCTGGCTAACTAACTACCTACCTAAACTAACTATATAACTATAATACTAACTTACTAAGCAAAAGAAACAAACTAAATAAATCTCTAAAATGTTTATAAATGCATAAATAATACATTAAAACACATATATTACGCACTAACAAACATTTGTTCATTATTTGTTTTAAAAATTGAGTCCAACTTTTAAATATGCGGTTCCCACTACTTCTTCATGATATGAATATAACGTACCGATTGCAAATCATCGAAGAGCGAATGCAATGTTACCTAGGAAAACAAACAATTAAGGTAAATAATGCAAGCATAAACTGCATCAGAATTATAGTATACGTTTTCAGATGTTCAAAATAATTACAATGACATATACAACTTTGATATCGTCAGTTTTTATAGCTCAACATTCAATATAACATGTTAAGATCAAATACACATAGGCTTCGTTGCATCTTAACCCACGCTGAAAGACATTATATCCTTCTAATCATCTCCAGTAACTCTCTAGTAACTCTCTAGTAACTCTCTAGTAACTCTCTAGTAACTCTCTAGTAACTCTCTAGTAACTCTCTAGTAACTCTCTAGTAAGTCATATGGAAGAAAGAAGGTCTATTACGCAACGTACACATTAAAGTGACAAATCTGAAGCATGTGCAGAAAGTAAAATACTCGGGAACAATAATAACATCAGATGAAAGATACACCACAAACATAAAAAGTAGATTTCAGACCAAAATAGCTTTTTAGAAAATTAAAAACGTCTTGCTTAACAAGCCAATGCCAATAGGGCAAAGGTAAAGAAATGCCCATACTTGCATCACAATACAAGGCTGCCGTATAGTTAATAGTGCGGAGAAAATATTAATAATTATATATATATATATATATATATATATATATATATATATGTCATAGAAAAAAAAACAGTATATGTAAAGCTTATCATAACAAGTGGACGGAGTCGCGTTAGCTCAGTGGTTAGTGAACTGGACTACAAAGGACAAGAGGTCGAGTTCGATCCTGATAACAGCTTCCAGGTTCACCCAGCCTGTAATAGGTACCGAATCGAATTTTTTTTTTCTGTGAAAGTTAAAAACGGCACGGGCGTAATAACGACCACATTACTCCAAAAATCATGTGACAAAGGTCTATAAAAAGTATGGTCACTAACACCATATTTCCTATACGCCACTTGGCGTGACGGGGATCTTTACTTTTATTCTTTTTTTTAACCAGACTATATCAATAGACGTAAGAAAGAGCGTTCATCGATGCTATATAGAACCAGTTTTTACCTAAGGTAACGAACCATGTACAGTAGACAAACAGATGAAATAACAAATAACGGCCACAGAGATGAGATTTCTAAGAAGAATTTTTAAAGTTTCCTGGACAGGTAAAATGGCAAACGAGGACATTATTAAAGAGGTCAATAGATAAAAGAGAGCTTCTAAAAATATCAGAAGGAAACAATCCACATGTAAAGGGCACATATTGAAAAGAAGAAAATTTGACTATTGGCTTTCAACTGCAAGCATACAGGGAAAGAGAGATCACATAGGGCAGAGAGAGAAAATAATAGATAGTTTGGTGTTATGGCATTGAAAACAGTCAAAAATAGAATTGATACAAAGTTATGTGGATAGAAAATTTGTGTAAGGACATTATTGTCTATGCGGATCGGGTTGACATGTGTTGATAAGAACTATAAAAAATGATTTATATTTATATATTGTAACTACTGTGAGTAGATTGGTGAGTCTAAAAAACAACAAGTCATGAACTGTGATGGATACAAAGAGTACTGGCATGGGTGAAGAGCAAATATAATTGTCTCTGACTTAAGAGGTGACGTATACACATTGTCTTACTGTAGTATTAAAAAAAATATAGTCTTCACTTTCAGTCGAATCAATCCACAAAGTTTTACACCTGTATCAATGTACAACAAACATATATAACTGACTCGCTGCATTAGTGAAGAATGATCTACAGAGTGGCGGTTGAAAAGATATACAACACAATGCATTTTAAAAAAATGTGAAACGCTCTGATGAAGCTACAGCAAAGAGTAAATGTCAGACTTAGCATCCAACGTCGTTTGTTTTGCATATTGTCTTATTTGATATTTCATATAGCCGTAACAAGCGCTATGATCGTTCTTTTTGCTGATTTTGTACAACACATGGCTTCATCTCTAGTGTTAAAGAACACTATTTTTACACTCGTGGACAAAACCTACTTCACTTGATCGTGACTAGTCAAAACAGTATTTATTGGAGCTAAACAGATCCGGTAAAAACCCGCTAACTAACGTAATACCTAACTAAATCACTACTTAATTATCAGCATACGCTAAAATAAGAATTAATGTGCGTTTTTATTATACCATCATAACTAATATTAAAAAAGCATATATAATTTTAAAAAAAGCATACAATTTGCTTATACAGAAAATGGGTCTCACTTCCAAACATCCCATTTGCATTTCTTATACATTATTCATGCAGCTTACCGATGGCAGGCTATTGAGGAGATTAAAAATTGCATCCTAGGAATATGGAATTTGAATGAATTAATTCAAGCATTGGTTGCGCCAGAACCAACATTTTTTTTTAATTGTATTAATGGGACTCACAACTTGTAATTATCAGCTGTGTTCCAACACGCTAAAAATGATTCATTCACTAGTAAATTGTCCAGGTTGGGAGTTGTGTAACATGTTCCTCCATGACATCTCTATATTGTGCTTAGATCAACAGTTCCATCATTTATCTTTTAAAGTTATTGGTTTTTTTGCGAGTCATAATTATTGCACTCCGAACATATCCATAGGTGCTCAGATCCCCTTCTTAGCAAGTCCCGCAGTGTCCAGCGACTGACGACTCCAGATTTGTGTTGGTTGATAAGTCTTCTTACACGGCCACTAAGTTTCTCGTGTCTGACTGTGCTCATCTGAACTCCCATCACTTTCATCTGAAGGAGTGACGTGGACGCATCGTTGTAGAAGTCATGTGCCCTTCCCACAATATCCGTCCGATCCATTGGTTGACAGTCTTCAACGACAGCGTAGCTAGTCAATCTGTCCGCTCTTTCATTTTCCCGTACTCCCTCATGTCGAGGGACGTAGACAACGGTGACCCTGCGTATTGTTGACGTTTCTGACATTCTATTGGATCACCAGGAATATTGTACTATCGTGGATTATATAATATTTCAAATATATTTATCTTTTGAATTATAACTTTTAATTTAATAGTACCATGTATAAAATAATTATTAATGAATCTTCCGACATATGTTTTATTTCAGCCAAATAACTAACTAAATGAAAGGAAAAATAACTGATTAAGTATTTAAATTAAAAGAAATCGAACTAAGTTAATGAATACATGCATCAATAATATAGCCGTATAAATAGATAAGTAGATTAAACTGGACACTAAGATAGTTGGGGCATGTACAGAGAATGGAAGAAAAGCGCATTCCTAAGCAAATACTATGCAGGGAGGTCAAAAAGTAATGCACACCAATTTTTTTCTCGGCTAATAATAAAGATAGGAATATGAAATTTTGCACACTTGGAATATGACATGTTCCAATTATGTGCACCAAATTGCATAGCATTCTGATAAATATTACGCAATCTATGAACCGTTAAAAAGGAGCTTGTCAACAATGTCCGTTACAAACAGCGAATTGTCATAGAATTTATGGTTGCGGAAAAAGAAACTGGCAAACATTCATAAACGACTGTGTGCAGTGAACAAATGTCCTGCAGTCGATAGGAGCACAGTTAGTCGCTGGGTTCAGAGAATTAAAGCTGCAGAAAGTGTACGAGTGGAGCTGCATGATTTACCGCGTTCTGGACGTGTTGCCTCGGCTACCAGCACAGACATGTTAATGTTAAACCGGGCTGATGCCATTATTCGTAAGGATAGGCGTATCACTAGTCAGCAATTGGCATTGCAGCTTACAGTCAGCAAGGGAAGTGCAATCGCAATTTTTAAAACTCTCGGATATTCAAAGATTTGCGCTCGATGGGTTCCTCGGTGCCTAACAAATGATTACAGAGTTCAAAAGAAAACATTCTGTTCTGAATTGTTGGAGCGTTTCAGTGTTGAAGGAGAAATGTTTTTGTCAAAAATTGTTACCGGTGACGAAACGTGGGCACATTATTATCAGCCTGAAACAAAAATGCAGTCAATGGAATGGCATCATCCGCAGTCACCAAAAAGAAAAAAAATCAAAACATCTCCATCAGCCGGAAAGGTGATGATCACTGTCTTCTGGGACATTGATGGTGTGATTCTTGTTGATGTAATGACAAGAGGTGAGACAATCAACTCGACAGCTTACATCAATACACTGACAAAACTCAAAAATCGGTTCCACAGAGTTCGGCCTAATAAGCCATCTGCAGATTTGTTGCTTCAACATGACAATGCACGCCCTCACACAAGTCTGGTAACACGGGAAGCAATCAACAAATTTGGTTAGACTGTACTGCCCCATCCTCCTTACAGCCCTGATCTGGCTCCCTCAGATTTCCATCTGTTTGGACCACTCAAAAAATTCCTGCGTGGGAAACACTTTGACAATGATGAGGATGTGATCCGTGCAGTTAAAAAATGGCTACGCGAGCAGGACAAAACTTGGTACAAACGAGGCATTCATGACCAAGTTTCGCGTTGGCGTAAGGCAATACGCTTGGACGGAGATTATGTTGAAAAATAGGTAGTGTAAAGGGGATGTTCAGCTACAATCTGTGAAAATTTCACACATTTTTCCCGAATAGTTTCAGAGAAAAAAATTGGTGTGCATTACATTTTGACCTCCCTTCAGTATATGGTGAACTAATACACGGAAAACGTTAATCGGTCGACCTAAACTACGAGATAGAGATATATGTAAATTATCTCTGAATGACTTCTCCATTTGTGAAAATGATTAAGAACATATGTCATTGCACATCATGTAGTGCATGCATGTGAAATGGTATAATATCATTTTAGACTATGCTAAGACAAAACTTAGAAGAGAAAAGACTCATGAAAAAGGACGGAAAACTATGTGGATCTTTGAGCCTGACTTGTTCATTTTGTGGCCGTGTATGTTTGTCAAACATTGGTAGAATTAACCACGATTGAAGCTGTTCGACAAAAACACATACAAAAAATAAGATACACTAAAAGCATCCACTATACCGTCTAACAAGATGAAAATGGGCAATATACATAAATAAACGTATACACATTTTAGAAAAAAAAAAGTGAAACAAATTTCTGAAAATTTCTGAATCGAATGATAACATAGGTTGAGAGACAATATAGCTCTCCCAAGTATAGAAGGAAATGTACAACCATTCTTCTTTTTGTACATGTGAACAGCCTGTGGAGCATAGGTCTTCAACAAACACTTTCCAAGCCGTTCTGTGTCGTGACAATCTTGTTAGATCATCCCATGTCTTTTCTATCATCTTCATATTCTCTTTCATCTCTCTTCTCCAAGAATATTTTGATCTTCCTCTTTATTTTCTTCCTTCTGTCTTTTTCCTTGGGAATTCCAGAAAGGGCAGGCTATTATGTACACCCACATCTTGTTGTCATGCCATATTGTAATTTTATTTTTATGATGTAACAACATAATTCGCACTATTCAAAAGCAAAGAAGCTGGAAATTATAACAACCAGCTCGCATTCATAACGAATGTCCTGACGATAAGTGGTAAAGAAAGATAAAGCACATTGAAAGAGAAGAGAACGCAACGTATTGAAGACACATCAAATGTATCAGTCTCTTTAATATCGGACATTGTTTGTTTTGTTTCAGGGAGTGATTAAAATTCTATTTTTTCATAACAAGCGGAAACCATATATGACACATGGCCTTGTATCAAGAGATTAGTATATTCGTAGACTGTACACACATGAACTACTAGTTAATTAATTGATATATGTTTGATTTCAGCTTATATCTTTAACAAACTAAATAACTAATTAAATAAACATGTAAATAAATAATTAACAAACAAAATAACGACCTATTGAATTAGGTAAAGAAAGAGACACACATATACATGTTTCATTGAAATGTAATAAAAAAATAAATAATTAACAAACAAAATAACGAGCTAATGAATTATTTAAATAAATAGACACACATATACAAATTTCATTGAAATATAATAAATAAATTTATAAAAAAATATAAATATAATTAGGCAAATCTTTCAATACAGAGATTTTAGCCAACTTTAAAAAGTGTTTTTTTCCATCTCTGCTGCATTTTTAAAATATAACTTACGTTTCTCAAATTTTGGGGCATATTTAAAATTGAATCCTAGAAGTGTAATAATTGTAAATAATTAAGTAAATCATTAATTACGTAAAATCATAAAGCAAGTTCAGAGGTGTTTAAACGTGTCTTAACGTCACAGATGACTTGCCCCTATTAGCTATGTTTGGTTCCATATCACAGACCGGGATTAATGTAATAATTTGCGTGTAGGCCTAGAGGCGCTGCATATCATTTATGACTATAATCATCGATATTGTGCACTATTTGACAGCTCGTTTGTTGATCTCGTCGATGACCACGCCATCGAGTCAGTCGGGGTTTAAAAAAATGTTTTTCTTCGATATTATATTACTTTAAAAAATGTTTTACAACGAAACATATTTAAATGTTATGTTAAAATAATCTTAATATTATGATGTGGATCATGGACAATAGGACAACAGACAAGAAAGTCACAGGTGGCTGTAGAAATGTGTTTTAACGGAAGAATACTGATAATTCCATAGACAACTAAGAAGAGTAATGAAAACGTTCTAAAATAGTCAAAACAAAAAATGAGATAATAACCAACATTAGGACGAAGCAGTCATCATTTTTGGCCATGTAAAGATAAGGGAACAGCTGGAATATATTGCGGCAACTGGATACGTTCAGGTGTGATGAGATAGAGGATACCAAAGAGAAAAGATACCGGACAGTTTAACTGGATGACTTGCGCAGAAGGTCAACAACAGAAATGATAAATGCATGTCTAAATCCAGACTTATAAGCATCTTCACCTGCGCTATCAGGCATGGAAGTGGATGATGATGTTGATTCGTGTATACATTTATTCATGCAAATATGATATCTTCCTGTAGCTGTGAATTATTCTGACTCACCTCTTCTCCACGTGTGGCTCACTGTCTTATCCATATTGTATTATACGTTATCATCCAACTGAACATGAAACTATTCAATAATATGAAGAAACATCGATTCGTCCACATAGCTGGAATTATATATATCACCTACGCCAGCAGGCCCGGTACGTGATGATGATGATGATATATATATATCATCATCATCATCACGTACCGGGCCTGCTGGCGTAGGTGATCATATCTCTCAACAACTTTCGATCTCGGCAGCTATTTATCATTTCTGGTGTTGACCTTTGCCAAGCCATTCTCTTAAGCTGTCTGTTATTTTTTCTCTTTGCTTCCTCTATCTCTTCGTCCATAATTGTTTCCTGTTGGTACAATATATTCCAGTTGTTCTCTTCTCATTACAATGCCAAAAAGATTATTGTTTCTTCCTAATATAACCAACATTAGGACGAAGCAGTCATCATTGTTAAATATATATATATATATATATATATATATATATATATATGTTTGCGTAAAATTCCTTGCGTTTTAAGATTATTTTAACATTATATATATATATATATATATATATATATATATATATATATATATATATATATATATAATAATAATAAGTAGAATTGAGTGTAAAGAAAAGAAAACAAACGATGAAGTTTGAAACAACTAAAATGGAAAAGATAACTACTAAACACAATTGAAACAAGACAAATGAAATTGTTGGGGCATGTTAAAAATAAACACAACATCCTAATAAAAGTAATATTGGAATGGAAAATGCAAGGTAAAGGAGGAAGAAGCAGACAAAGACTAACATGGACGAGTAACATCAAAAGATGGACAAGTCAACCTATGACAATCTGCACCATCAAAGGAAGAGATAGAGTGGAATGGCGCTCCATGATAGCCAACCTTCGTTGCGAAGACGGCACTCAATGATGATGATGAGCTTGAATATATATCCTTCAAGTGTGAATATGCATCAGACTTCAATGGTTCACATTCATCAACTATTGTTGACATGAGTGGGTGGAGTGTGTAAAATCGCCAACAATTCATAGACTCATCTTAATCCAAAATGAAAATCAACAAAACAGAAGTCATGAATGTCGCCAAAAATAAACAGAACATGAACATAACAATAGAAGGCAGACAACTAAAACAAGTAGAGGATTTCAAATACCTAGGAAGTCTAATGAAAAACGATAATTCCCAAACAGCAGACATAGAATCAAGATGCAACAAAGCTTGTCAAATCATCGAACAGTTATCACCACTATTGTCCAACAAGGAAATAACTCTGGAGGCAAAACAAGCACTATACAATACAATCTTCATCCCAACGTTGTGCTACCAATGCCAGACCTGGACCCTAGATGGAAGAACAATAAGGAAAATAACCTCTACAGAGATGAAATGTGTTAGTCGAATGACAGGAAACAGTCTGAGAGATAACAACATTAATGAAGAACTGAGAAAAAAGCTAGGAATAGCCCCAGCCGTAGAATATACATATAAGGAAACAACAGATAAAATGGTTCAGCCACGTGACAAGGCAGAAAGAACAAAACACAACACAACGAGCCTTCAACAAACGTTGTGAGAACACCAGACCCAGGGGTCGACTACGGAAAAAGATGGATCGATGGAATATTAGAAGCACTAGGAAACATAACAGCAGCAGAGGCGAACAGAAGAGCAAAAGACCGCAAATTATATCTTTCCTCGACTCTGAAAGGCAGACGAGGAAGGAAAGATAAAGATGAAGAAGATCTTAATCCAAAAAAGCAATGCAATAGGTGGGGATAAAAGAAACCCTCGAACAAACATCATAGTGAATAATCAATGTTTGGATGCGATTCACACGAAGACTCTGAACATAAACCCTGCAGCGTGGGAAAACAAAGCTGCAGACCGCAATCTCTGGAAACACACTCTATAGGTTCACCTAAAAAAATAAGCATACCGATTCATTGAGAAACATGTTATATTTGCCATAAATATGACGAGGGCAAAGGGAAGGACCCGCTTGCCAGCTACATTATACAGACTGACCAAAGAAATGAAGCTGTAATCATGAGGATACTGGGGTCACATTCATAATTGTGTGAGGATATATTGCTGGGAGAAGATATCACAATCACAACCGATAATATTCGCACACCACTTAAAAAGTCACACAACACTGCTCCTTGTCAAGATGGTGTTCTATACAATGTAGATCACGATGACATGACAAAAACTGTCCAAAGGCTTTAGAGCCAGAATACTGAGTGGCCAGATTAAGGAAGAGTGGCTACACATATACCGCTACCGAAGAAAAACATTGACCACTCTCAGATCAGTGCCTACAGAATAATTACGATACAGAACACTGCAGGCACGCTACTGGAGAAAATAGTTGCCCGTGCCCTCACCTGTCACATTAAACAGAAACGCGCATCCCACCCACACTCGAAGGTTATATATAGAAGGTTATAGGCAGTCTACGTCTGTGACGTTTTCGAAGGCCTCCACAGACGAGAAGAGACATGTTCTGCTGCTATAGATCTGGAGGATGCGTACAACAGGATACCATTTGAATACCTCATGAACATGTTCCTTAAACTGGCTGTCCACCCCTTCCTCATTAGATGGATCGCTGCAGCACTGTTTCAGAGAAAGATGTTATTCAGATGTATAAGTTGGTCATACGAGGCGATATCCATTTGTCCAGGGCTGTAAGACACACGCGATTTCTGGACCATATCAATCGACACAACAGCCTATTGAAAGTAATCTTGGGGGGAAAATACAAGGTAAAAGATGCAGAGTCAGACCAAAAAAAACATAGACGAGTAACATCATACGATGGAAAAGTCAGCCAATGACAACGTGCACCATCACAGAAAGAGACAGAGCAGAATGGCGCTCCATAGTAGCCAATCTTCGTTGCGGGGATTGCACTGGATGATGATGATGATGCTAATGATAATACGTAAACCTTTCTTTTAAAATAATTAATTAATTAATTAACTAATACAATCGTCGAACAACAGAAGAAGATATAGAATACCAAATGAAACCATAAGAAAAATCATAGGAACAAAACCCTGCCAAGAATATATAGAACAACAACAACTTAAATGGTTTGGCCACCTGGTCAGAATGAATCCTCACCAATCACCATCAAGGGCGTTCTTCTCGAGAATGCATGGAAAAAGACCAAGAGGAAGACCCAGAAGAAGATGGATAGATGCAGTGACAGAGACATGTAACAACAAAGGAAAATCACTAATGCAGATAATTCCAGCAGCTCAAGAACGACAAATGATATGAACCACACCTTTTAGGTATCAGTGATAAGAGAAAAGAGGAAGATCCATCGAATCCAACGTCTAAACACGTGATTTACGTTACGTTATATAACTTACCTTGTTAACATCGGACGGAAAATGTACAAAAGAGGTGAGATGCAGAATGGCTCAGGCAAAAGCAGCTGTCCAAAAAATTAGGAAGATACTATGCAATCTATTTTTGACAATAGAAACAAGAAAAATAGTTCTTAAATGTTATGTAGAGTCAGTCTTAACATATGGTTGTGAATCATGCACAATAGGACAACATACAAGAAGATCACTTGAGTCTGTAGAAATATGGTTTTACAGAATAATGTTGAGAATATCATGGTAGATAAGAAGAGTGATGAAAATGTTCTGAAAGAGGCCAAAGCAAAAAGAGAGCTAATTTCCATGAAAGGAAGAAACACTCATCATAGTGTGGCCATATAATGAGAAGAGAACAACTGGAATATATTGTAACAACTGGACAAATTGAGGGGCGAAGAGATAGAGGGAAGCAAAGAGAAGAAATAAAAGACAGCTTAAAAGAATGGCTTGGCAGAGGGTCAACAACAGAAATGATAAATAACTGTCCAGATCGAAATTTGTGGAGAAACATGATCACCTACTCCAGCAGGCTTGGTACTTGATGATGATGATATAACTTACCGCTGTCACTGGTATGGGCACTTTAAAAAGTGCTGTCTAGTAGGGAAAATGTTGTACATAATTAATTCAATAACAGGCTGCATAATAATTATTGCGTTATTAAACACTAGATAATACATAAATATAACACACTTATATATGTTTCAAGATGATAACACTCGAACGAGTGATAAAAATATACGTAGAGAGCCCCCGTCACGCCAAGTGGCGAATGGATAATATGGTGTTAGTGACCATAAATGTTACATACCTCCAGCACATGATTTTTGGGGTAATGTGGTCGGTATTACGCCCGTGCCGCTTTACTTTCCCAGAAATAATCCGGTGCCCATTTAAGGCTGGGTGAACCCGGAAGCCATCGGTTGGGATCGAACTCTATCTCTTGTCATTTGTAGTCCTATTCACTAACCACTGAGCTATCGCAGCTCGAACGACTGATATATTAGACTTATACATATCGGTAATGTTTGGTACCATACTGGTGTACGTGATCAATTCAATATTTCGGGTCCTCATACTGAAACGTTGAATATGGTGGCCCTCCATAGCTCTCAATCTTGTGCGCTGTAACAACAGTTCCAGCATTGATCATTTCGAGTTTCACGTCATGCAACCATCCATAGCCTAGTTTATAATGTATCATTGTTTAACATCTATCTACGTCTAATTATCCTTTTTTGTGATTAAGCGTTTCAACTCGCCAATTTTCCACTTATCCCCCAGCACCAAAAAAAAAAAAAAAAAAAAAAAAATTGCTAATTCCTTTTTGTAATGTGTGATAAACTCTTTCTCTTTCATCGATACTATCATCGAATCTAACATGATAACCTTCGATTATTATGTGTATCGTTACATCTCACACCCGTGAGACCGTATATCTGTGACACTTCAAATGTGAATATATATAGTGTTCTTTTGAGCCGAAGATGTCACGTATCCCGTAGAGCAGAAATCCTAAACTGTTTGTGTCGGAAAACATAGTTGCGAATCATCGCCCGTGTACAGAAACCGCATTGTAGCTCACCATGCGGCTCTGCTCTGAGCAAGTTATTTAACCACGGCGGGTCCGTTATTTGAAAATGTGGAAGTTAAATCGGTAATTGTTTGCTTGTATCTGGTATCGTTGATTGTTAATGTGAGTGGACTGAATGTGTAGTACAATCACCACCATGACTTGTACCTGTTATCTTTGATAGTTGCTGTGAGTGGACTGAATCTGTAGTACAATCACCACCATGACTTGTACCTGTTATCTTTGATAGTTGCTGTGAGTGGACTGAATCTGTAGTACAATCACCACCATGACTTGTACCTGTTATCTTTGATAGTTGCTGTGAGTGGACTGAATCTGTAGTACAATCACCACCATGACTTGTACCTGTTATCTTTGATAGTTGATGTGAGTGGACTGAATGTGTAGTACAATCACCACCATGACTTGTACCTGTTATCTTTGATAGTTAATGTGAATTTGTTGTAGAATCACCAACCCTACTTGTGTCTGTTATTGTTGATTGTTGATGTGATTGGGCTGAATTTGTAGTAGATCACAACCCTTATTAGTATCTGTTATTGTTGATTGTTGATGTGAGTGGACTGAATTTGTAGTAGATCACAACCCTTATTAGTATCTGTTATTGTTGATTGTTGATGTGAATGGACTGAAATTGTAGTAGAATCACCACCGTTACTTGGACTTCGTGTAAAACGAAAGAACATTTGACAGGGGTGGATGGATAATAGAAATGCTCTAAGCAATATGGTATATAGTCCTGGTGTGATTAATACATATATCGTCTTTGCGTCCCATCAAATAAATCCACACAATTTAATATTAATGGTTAAAATATCTAGCAATGTGCAACCATATGTTCATTACTACCTCGCAATGGTGAAGAATGACATGAACATATTAAGTTAAATTGAAATAAAACTCGTTACAGCGAATTGAGAACTCAAGTAATGAAAGCACAGTAAAGGGACATCGTCAATCTATACATTCAACATTAATTGTTTTGTGTGTGGACACGTTTGCAATTCCATTTAGTAGCAACAAGGAGCCGGCCTCGAGACAGAGAGGTTGTGGGTTCAAATCCTGATGGCACAAGCTAGGTTTTTTATTTGTGATTTCTCTATGTGGTAACCTCTCCTGCTCTCAGCAGCGAGGCCCGGCTTGAAACGTCAATTACTCCAAGAAGGTAGAAAATATGAGTCCTTCCGAAGACGGAGTTATCTGCCTGTGCGGCGAGGAACTCTTATGTACACGGCTACTAGGGGAAAAAAACGGATAAACACACACAATTCATTTCCTAGTCTCTAGGGACTTTGTCAGAGGTAGAAAAGCTGGCGAACGCAAAGAAAAAAACACCGTATTCGCTTTGGGCTGCCCAATTATAATATATTGATTTATATTCTGAGAAAAGACATATATTATTATTATTATTGTTACATTCTTACATATTGGGCTGCCCAATTATAATATATTGATTTATATTCTGAGATAAGACATATATTATTATTATTATTGTTATATTCTTACATATCATGAGTGCCTATGTGCCAACGTTGGCTGCATCAGGCGAAGAGAAAGACAACTTCTAGCAACAACTTCAAACGATCATTGACTCACTTCCAAAAGATGAGCTATTATACATACTCGGTG
Organism: Megaustenia siamemsis; assembly: GCA_032433765.1. Lineage (NCBI taxonomy): Eukaryota > Metazoa > Mollusca > Gastropoda > Stylommatophora > Ariophantidae > Megaustenia > Megaustenia siamemsis. The sequence goes on along the minus strand of JAVIAB010000101.1, from coordinate 44,802,396 downwards.
ATTTCAATGCACGCACATGATCTGATCAACAATATTGGCCAACATGCCTAGGTCATCACGGCATTGGAAAAATAAACGAAAATGGTCAGAGACTCCTAGAATTCTGTTCAGATAATCATCTATGCGTAACTAATACTTACTTTAATGTGAAACACAAACATAAAGTAACATGGCGTCATGCTAGAAGTGGTCACTGGCACCAACTAGACCTAGTTCTTACACGTAGGCAGTCTTTAAATAACATAGAATAACACGAACATATCACAGTGCAGACTGCAATACAGACCACGCTCTCGTCATCAGTAAGATCAAAGCCAGAAGTAGTCGTACTTACAAATCAAGAGAGCCTTCAGCAGCCAAGATCAACATCACATCGACAAAAATCTCATCAACCCAAGACATTTTTAGATCTAAGTTTGAAGAACTGGTAGAAGAGGTAGAAGCAAGAACTGGTGCTCCCTGAAAACACACATCTATAATTGTGCTCTATCTACCTACGGCAAAAAAAAACGATTCTCAAAGAACGACTGGGTCGAAGAAAATGCAGCAAGACTAGACCCACTAATAGCTAATAAGAAAAAACTCTACTGAACTTAACAAAAATAACCCCAATCAAATCTCCAAGGATCAGCTCAAACATGCACAAGCCACCCTACAACGTGAAGCAAGAAGATGCGCAAACGAATACTGGAACAATCTATGCTCTGAAATACAGAAAGCCTCAGACAGGGGTGACACAAAAACCATGTATGACAATATAAATAAGGCCCTTGGACCAAAAATAACCAAATTAGCGCCCCTAAAATCCAAGTTTGGAGAACCTATTACTGATAAGGGACAACAATTGGAAAGTTGGGTTGAACACTACTCCAATCTATACAGTGACGACAGACCAGCAAACACAGCTCTAGCACAATCAATACCCAAACATCCTACAATGTCTGAGCTGGATGTCGAGCCTACTATGAACGAACTTGCTGACAATACAAATGCCCTCTCAAGAGGAAAAGCTGCAAGAAATGACGACATTCCCACAGATGTACTAAAGGACAACTGAAGCGTACTATTCCACATCTATACAAACTGCTAATTAAATGCTGGACACACGGAGTAAGACCCGATGATATGAGAAATGCCAAGATTATAACGCTGTACAAAAGTAAACGAGACAGGGGCGACTGCAACAATTACAGAGGCATTTCTCTCCTTAGCACAACCGGCAAGGCTTTTGCTAGGGTCGTACTTAATCGCCTGCATAGACTTGCAGAACGGGTGCTTCCCGAGTCCCAATGCGGATTCAGAGCCGGGAGATCAACCATAGATATGATCTTCACTCTTAGACAACTGCAAGAAAAATTTCGAGAAAAAAATATGCCTCTCTATATTGCCTTTGTGGATCTCACAAAAGCATTCGACACAGTAAACAGAAATGGGCTCTACATGGTACTAGAAGGCATAGGCTGCCCTCCTAAATTACTTAGGATGATAATTTCCTTCCATGAAGACATGAATGGCAAAATCCATTTTGATGGGAGTTCATCAGAGAGTTTCAAAGTCAACAAAGGAGTGAAACAGGGATGTGTCCTCGCTCTCACCCTTTTTGGTATATTTTTTGCTGCCCTCCTAAATTACGCCTTCGAAAACAGCTCAGGAGATATTTACATTCACACAAGACCAGATGGCTCACTGTTCAACCTAGCACGACTAAGAGCAAAAACCAAAACAAATGTTGCCCTACTTAAAGAATTTTTATTTGCCGACGATGCAGCCCTAGTCGCTCATAGTGAAGCCACCCTACAATCCCTGATCAACAACCTGGTCAAAGCATGCAATGTTTTTTTCACTGTCAATTAACGTTCAGAAGACAGTAATACTAAATCAAGGTGACATTAAACCTCTATTTATTACTCTAAAAGACTGCCCACTAGAATCAGTACAGAAATGTACATATCTTGGATCCACAGTTACGCAAACCATCTCTCTTGATGAAGAAATAAACAGTCGAATTGGTAAGGTAGCCACGACCTTCGGCAAACTCACAGAAAGGGCGTGGAACAACACGAAACAACTCAAAAGACTAAACTGTTAATATATCAAACATGTGTGCTTAGCACACTACTATATGTATCCGAAACCTGGACAACATACTCAAACCAGGAAAAAAGACTAAATGTCTTCCACATACGATGTCTCCGCAAAATAATGCACATCAAATGGCAGGACAAAATAACAAATTTAATTGTCCTGCAACGTGCTAAGACCCCAACAATCATGTCGATGCTCAGAAGTCGAAGACTGAGATGGCTAGGGTATGTTCAACGAATGGAAGAGAAGCGCATCCCTAGGCAAATACTATATGGTGAACTAATACACGGGAAAAGACAAATCAGCAGACCTAAACTACGATATAGAGATATATGTAAATCATCTCTGAAAGACTTCAACATCTGTGAATACGACTGGCAACATCTGGCAAGTGATCGCACATCATGGAGAACACGTATAAGGAACGGTATAACAACTTTTGAGAGTGGGCTAAGACAAAACTTAGAAGAGAAAAGACTGAAGAAAAAGGATGGTAAACCCTGTGGACCAGTGAGCCTGACCTGTTCATTATGTGACCGCGTGTGTTTGTCAGACTGCTACGATGGGGACTACAGTTACCTTTCTTTGTTTGGGAGATGAGTTGGTAATTCGGATGATTCCACTGGCACGGGCGGTTGAGCAATCATGGATTTTAATTCGTTTGCTGTGAGACCGAGGCCTTCCATAACCAATAACCAATGGTAGAATTAGCCACTAGAGAAGCTGTTCGGCAAAAACAATACCTCAGAAAAAAAATACACAATTGCCTCCACTGACAAGACGAAAAGGGCCACACACACATATATTCTTACACGAGAAATATATAACCTGGTTGTATATCACGTGGCATAGTTTAGATAAGAACTAGCTAGCCAACTAATTAACTAATTAATTCAATTTAACTGGCCAACTCAATAATTAACTAAATAAATGAATAGCTATTGAACACACGCAAAAAGCAAACTGCCAAATACAGAATTTGTCCAAATTCTACACACGTGACTCCCATTACTTCTACATTGATACAAACAACTTACCGCTGGAAATATAGAGGACCTAAAATAAACAGGAGCCTAGGGATACAAGAATGTTATTCATCAGGAAGCATGTTTTGCAGAAAGTTGAATTCAATACAGCCCTATTTTCGTCTATTTTTGTACTCTCTTTAATTATTTTATCTTTTATCAGTAGACTGCCTCTAACCCACAAAACCGTATATTTTTTTTCTCTTATTAATTATTGTATCTGTTATCTGTTGACTGCCTCTAACCCCCAAAACCGTCTATTTTTTTTCTCTTATTAATTAGTGTATCTGTTATCTGTTGACTGCCTCTAATCCCCAAAAACCGTCTATATTTTTTCTCTTATTAATTATTGCATCTGTTATCTGTTGACTGCCTCTAACCCCCAAAACAGTCTATTTTTTTCTCTCGTTAATTGTTTTATCTGTTATCGGTTGACTGCCACTAATCCCCAAAACAGTCTATTTTTTTCTCTCGTTAATTACGTTATCTGTTATCTGTTGACTGCCTCTAATCTCCAAAACCATATATTTTTTTTCTCTCGTTAATTATGTTATCTGTTATCTATTGACTGCCTCTAATCCCCAAAACCGTCTATTTTTGTTCTCTCGTTAATTATGTTATCTGTTATCTGTTGACTGCCTCTAATCCCCAAAACCTTCTATTTTTGTTTTCTCGTTAATTATTTTAACTCTTATCTGTTGACTGCCTTTAATCCTCACAACCTTCGTTCGGTCCTCCTAAACTGCGTCATAATTATTTTCATCATTATATTATTGGGTCATTGTAGCAAAACAAATTCAGAAAATAGAAATAAATCTATGGTTGTCAGATTGCAAATACACCACATATGTTGGTGCAAAAATAAAATCATTGTAAAGAAGAAGCAATGCAATGAATGTATAAACACAATATAAGAATATAATGATTTTGTTTTAAAATCATTTTAAGTTTACGTGACAACTATGTTTTGTTAATTCAGTTACCGTGTTAATTCAACATATACAATCATTGTTATATTTTAATTCACACTGAGATTATGGTACAAATTCTTCTTATTTTTCTATCTTTAAGAAACCTGGCTATTACTATGATATGTGGTTATGGTTATGGAAGGCCCCGATATCACTGCAAACGAATTAAAATCCATAATTGCTCAACCGCCAGTACCAGTGAAATCATCCGAAACATTATTTCATGCCCCACACAAAGAAAGGGAGATGCTGTCCCCATCATAGCAGTCTTAGCACACGCCAAAAGACATAAGACGAAACTGCACAGAAAGTGAACACATCCCCTTCATACGATGTGGTCATTGATCGTAAACAATCGGAATATCGAAACACGATCAAAACGGATGAGACAAACAACTCACGGTATGCACAAAGCACTTAACTCAGCAGTTTCGGCATCAAGCCGGACTTTGAATATGAGGAAACTGCAATAAGAAATACTTTTTCAGACACAGTCTTTAAAGGTTCCTGCCAACTATCCGCCATATTGACCTGGAGTTCCACTACTATATTATATATAAACCCAAAACGCTCCGGTCAGAGACGAACACCTATATGCCTGCCACGACTGCTGGCACATGCATTCTTCTACCGCGTTTTATAAATAACAATAAATGCCGTGACCAATATCCATACACTATCAAAGTTGATGTCTTTTCCACTTACTGATATTCGTCCCTTCTTAAAATAGATCATCTGAAAATATGTAATTTAAAAAAAAATAACAATGCATTTAAGAACAATTTTTTATTACTTCTCATAATTCGTCCATTTTATTTTACACGTCCGAATGCTGTGGACCTATAAGCTTCTAATACTCAGTGTTATGGTAAATTATCCCATTGCCATTTAAATTAATTATGCCATTTGCTTCTTTATTCATAGATTCCTACTTATTTTATGTGTAATTTTTATAACTGTGTATATGTTTTACATTATATGAAATTAACATAAATATCCGAAAGTCACGAATTTATAATTTGTTCATTATGTATATAAATCACAATTGATTCTATGGTGATTTATGTCACTGTGATAATATTACAGTACGGAAATATTCCAGTCACTCGGGCTAATAATTCTTACATTAAAAAAAAAAAAACTTAATTCTAATAATTCTAAATCTAAAATATTGGTGTGTCAGTGCTTTTTGTTCCATGAACTATTTTCTTCTATTCTTTTCTCTTTTACACTGATACCTAAAAGGTATCGTGGTTTATATCATTTGTCCTTCTTGTGCTGCTCGAATTGGTGAATTAGTGATTTTCCTTTGTTGTTACATGTCTCTGTTACTGCATCTATCCATCTTCTTCTGGATCTTCCTCTTGGTCTTTTTCCATGCATTCTCGAGAAGAAGCCCTTGATGGTGATTGGTGAGGATTCATTCTGACCAGGTGGCCAAACCATTTAAGTTGTTGTTGTTCTATATATTCTTGGCAGTCTGTACTTTTATCACTTAATCCGCAGATGTTCCAAGTGCCTATTAAACATTCTGATTGTTTCTTATTCGTACTAACTAAACTATAAGAATAGATCACACAAAAAATCCATTTGAAAAAGCACAAGAACGCTTGAATTTCTTTTTGCCCGCACTACCTGCTCTTTGTATGTGCCTCTAGGAACAGAATAACATTAGTGACTTGGCATGTGAGCAAATTCACCCGATTTTTTTTTTTAATATACTCAGTTCAATATACTCGATGAGCCGCGCCGAAATGTGTCAATATTACAGCGTGTTCTATACGCGGAAATCACCTTCGTCCGCATACACGCCCACATTCACGCTCACATTCACGACGGTTAGTTGTCGGAGTAGCGCAAATACAAAGAACAAAGAACAGATTTGTCTGTCACTGCCGACATGTTAGTAAATGCTGTTTTTGTCAATTCTTCTGATAAATGCAATCACCTAATTCACATCAGTAATGTGTTTTAATGTAAAGTAAAAGCAGCACGGGCGTAATACCGACCACATTACCCCAAAAATCATGTGCTGAAGGTCTGTAAAATATAGGGTCACTAACACCATATTTCCCTATACGCCACTTGGCGTGACGGGGGGTACTTTACTTTTTTTTTTTAATGTGTTAATTATTTTCACATTCCACTTTTCAATGTAATCACCAAAATATTAGTAAGATGTAAATATTGTTACAATCGCTCTGCTCTATGTAATCACCAAGATATTTGTAAGATGTAAATGTTGTTACAATCCCTCTGCTCAATGTAATCACCAAGATATTAGTAATATGTAAATATTATTACAATCCCTCTGCTCAATGTGATCACCAAGATATTAGTAAGATGTAAATATTGTTACAATCCCTCTGCTCAATGTAATCACCAATATATTAGTAAGATGTAAATATTGTTACAATCCCTCTGCTCAATGTAATCACCAAGATATTAGTAAGATGTAAATATTGTTACAATCCCTCTGCTCAATGTAATCACCAAGATATTAGTAAGATGTAAATATTGTTACAATCCCTCTGCTCTATGTAATCACCAAAATATTATATTATGTTTCATAGATTACCTTAACTGGGCAAATCATAATGTGTATTGTATGGCGATTGTTACATTCCATCTCACTTGATATGATTGGTAGAGCTATGAATACATATTAACATATATATATATATATATATATATATATATATATATATATATATATATATATATACATGAATATATGCTCTGTCGTAGATGCCCTTGAATAACTGTCATTTATATTCCAAGGTAAAAGGTAAATGTACAAAATTTGAGTCGGCGTCTAATATATGCCTATATATGCACGGCCGTCTATTCAGAGGTGTTCGGAGATTCCTGTCTAATGTTCACTCAAGCATCGTAACTCACGAGCGAGGCTTCTTTCCTCAACTTCCCATAGTATGAACCCACTTCTGCCAGCGGCTGGGTCTGCCGCAGGGGTATTTTTTTTGTTCCAACCACTAGTAAAATTCACACAGCTTCCAGTAAGTAAAAAAAAAAAGTAAAGTACCCCCCGTCACGCCAAGTGGCGTATAGGGAAATATGGTGTTAGTGACCCTATATTTTACAGACCTTCAGCACATGATTTTTTGGGGTAATGTGGTCGGTATTACGCCCGTGCTGCTTTTACTTTCCCAGAAAAAATCCGGTACCCATTTAAGGCTGGGTGAACCCGGAGCCGTCGGTTGGGATCGAACCCTACCCCTTGTCCGTAGTAGTCCAGTTCACTAACCACTGAGCTATCGCGGCTCCTACTAATTTTTAGGGAATTAGTAAAACCCAGGTGTCCTCGCCAGGATTACGAACCCCGGCTGTTGCCGTGGTAAGCCAACCGCCTATCGATTGCGCTAACCGGACACCCACACAGCTTCCAGTGGTAATCGAAAACAGGTTGTCCGAATGTCGGTAGCTTGTGGGCGGTTTTAATTAGGTTATTGAGGCCCCTCTATTCCAAACTCTCACATAACGTTAAACATCGCATTGGTTGATTATCTAACACATACACCGACACATTGAATGAAACTGTTAGTTATCATCATTGTGTGCCGTCTCCCCATCGAAGGTTGCCTATTATGGAACGCCTCTGCGCTCTATCTTTTACTTTTATATTGCAGGCTATCATAGACTGACTTGTCCAACTTTTGATGCTACTCGTCGATGTTAGTATTGGTCTTCGTTTCCCTCTATTACCTTGTATTTTCCCTTCCAAGATCACTTTTAGTAGACTGCTGTGTTATTTAACATGCCCACAAAACCTCATTTGTTTTGTTTCAATTGTGTTTAGTAGTTCTCTTTTCATTTTTAGTTGTTTTATGACGTCATCTTCTTTTTTCTTTTCTTTTCATCCAAATTCTTCTTATTCCTCTATAAATCCACCATTTGAAAGGCTTCAATTGTCTGTTCCGCTTTCTTGTCTAATGTTCAAGTTTCTTCTGCACCATACATGAATGTTGAGAAAATATGACATTTTGCTATACTTAGTTTTAGCCATGGTGTTATTTGTTTTGATATTAGTATATTTTTCATGGCATTCATCATCATCATGTGCCTTACCGGTTGGCGTTGGTGATCATGTCCATCCACAATCTTCTATCTGCAGTGCTTCGTATCAGTTCTGTTGTTGACTGTTTCATTCATGATTTTCAGATTCATGGCATAACACATTACGTTTTGCCATTATTATGCCGTTTTATTATTTCAATTTTACATTTTCCATCACTGGTATGTGCAGTGAAGTCAAACTCTTATTATATTCTCAAATCATCTATACCCTTAAGGCGCGCCTACTTTATGCACTTTTTTGGCTCTTCTTTAGCCTGAACGTTACTGTGTTCTTCAGTTTAAACAATATGATATGACGTATGATTGATGCTCATGGCGCCTGTTATTTTAATGACCGTCAGTTTTAGAGCAAAAATTCCCCCAATATGACATCAATCTTGCCTTACAACTCAAAATACAATTATATTTATTCCAACCGAGCTGAAATTCTTCATCAGCTCCATGTTTAATGTAAAGAATGATGCTAACCCTGATTCATCATTTTTTCCTGATGGTCATTTCTGTAATCATCATTCTCAAATCACTGTTTATGTTATAACTGTGATTTCACGCGCATCCTCTCACAAAAAAGATATTGCGCATTCAGTCTTGACGAAGGTAAACACCTCACGCTACGATATTGCTCCACCTGTGGTCAGGGTTGTAAACAGACCATATAAATAAATTCCGCTTCAGCGTTCAGCTTCCAAAACACAGCAGACAATAAAGAAAGATGGTTTACTACAGTGGATCTAAATATACGTTTGACACGATTGCTTCGATGTTATCTATTCTCCATGTCATGAAATGTGTTACTTACATTTTTTCCATACTCTGCAGCCTGAAGTTGAACATTAGAGACTATAGTTTTGAAAGCATATATATATATATATATATATATATACACAACCTGTGGAGTTTATAGTTGTTCATATATATATATATATATATATATATATATATATATATATAAATATATATATATATATATTATAAATATATATACATATATATATATATATATATATATTACATCCTGCGTGTGATAGTTTTGACGACTTTGTCTAGAATTTTAATATAATTAAATTATATATACATATATTTGCACAACAATAAAATCCAAAGGATGTGATTAGTGGTTCCATTTAAACGAAAACAATGTACAACATGTATGAGAGGCAATATGACTCAGAAAAAGCAGCTTTCTAACAAAATTAGGAAGATACTGTACAATCCAATTTTGACTATAGAAACAAGAAAAATAGTTCTTAAATGTTATGTAGAGCCAATCTTAACATATAGAAGTGTATCATGGGCACTATGGCAAAAAACAATAAAATCACTGGAGATTGTAGAAATGTGGTTTTACAAAAGAATGTTGAGAATTCAACGGACAGCTAAGAATTTTAATGAAATGACGCCATGAAAGAGGCCATATCAAATATATAGCGAATTTCCAATATTAGGAAGAATCAATCATCATCTTTTCACCAAGTAATGAGAAAGAAACAGCTGGAATATATTGTTAGAACTGAGAAAGTTGAGGAACGAAGAGATAGAGTGCAGCAAAGAGAAACAATACCAGACAGCGTAAGAGAATGGCTAGGCAGAATCACAACATCAGAAATGATAAATGACTGTCGAGATCGAAAGTTGTGGAGAGACATGATTTTCACCTACAACATCATTCATGGTATTTAATGATGATGATAACGATGATATGCACACACGCTAGTCAGCATGGATATCTAAAGCTATTAGAGACATGCGAGAGCAAGATGAACAAAACAATTAAAAAGTAGTAGTAGTTGTAGTAATTCGAAGGCCCTAGTATCATTGCAAACGAATTTAAATTCATAATTGCTTCGAACTTGAAGATGACGATGATGATGATCATGATGCTGATGATGATGATGATGGTGATGATGATGATGGTGATGATCATGATGATGATGATGATGATGATGATGGTGATGATAATGATGGTGATGATGATGGTGATGATGATTATGATGGTGATGATGCTGATGATGATGTTGATGATGATGATGATGATGATGATGGTGATGATGATGATTATGATGATGATGGTGATGATGATGATGATGATGGTGATGATGATGATGGTGATGATGATGATGATGATGATGATGATGATGATGATGGTGATGATGATGGTGATTATGATGGTGATGATGATGATGATGATGATGATGATGACGATGGTGATGATGATGATGCTGATGATGGTGATGCTGAGGATGATGATGGTGATGATGATGGTGATGATGTATATGATGGTGATAACATCGATTGAACTTGTGTGAGAGAAATATAAGGTACATGTCGTCGCAGAAAAGTGAAGAACTCACTAAATAAAGATTATGCCATGAGTGAAGATTGTCACAGAGAGGACATAACACTGATGTGAAGAGTAAACGAATGCATGTTTCACAATGACAACAACTAATTGTCATCTACCACTACTACTTTCCTAGTTCTTCCAACTTACCAATGCCAGTGCCCTTGTCCACGAATCATTTTTTATCTAAAACCATAAATTAAAGCAATATTTAAATCCACGTTCGCATTAAAATGTTGTTGGAAATAATGTTCACATCTCTAGGCTTCAGTAACGATTTGTTCAAGTATATCGGGGCGGGGGTGTGGGATATATAAATATATACATATATATATATATATATATATATATATATATATATATATATATATATATATATATATATATATATATATATATATATATATATATATATATATATATATAGAGAGAGAGAGAGAGAGAGATGTAAAAAAATAGGGTTACCACTTCCATCGTTTTAGTGAATGAATTTAGTGTAAATATAAAATATGGTCGGATTAATACATCTTTTACAGTCGGTGTTAACTTGGGGTTTTGTGATGTTCGTCCATTGAGCATCACATTCCGACTAACAATTTTCGTCTTATGGACACATTGTTTCTGCGCTTGGTAAAAGACCTACAAAGTATTGTTAATTCGTTTTGTTTGCGCGATGGACCCTATCTTTCAGTGAAACACATCCCGTAAGCTTTAATTTCCTTTCACTTGTCCGTGCTTGAGGCGTTGTAAATGA
>JAVIAB010000101.1:44598625-44786125 GCA_032433765.1 Megaustenia siamemsis | reverse complement strand
TAACACTATCCGACCTGACATAAAAATCATTGGAGTCTGTAGAAATGTGGTTTTACATAAGAATGTTGAGAATACCATGGACGTCTAAGAAGAGTAATGGGAACGTTCTGAAAGAGGCCAAAGCAAAAAGGACAAAACAATAATAATTGTTTGGCCATGTAATGAGAAGAGCTGGAATATATTGTAACAACTATGAAAATTGAGAGACGAAGAGGTAGAGGGAAGCAAGGAGAAAAAATACCAGTTAGCATAAGAGAATAGCTAGGCAGAAGGTCAACAATAGAAATGATAAATAACTGTCGAGATCGAAAGTTGTGAAGAGACATAATCACTAACGCCAGCAGGCACGGTGCTTCATGATGATGGACACATATGATGAAGTCAAGTAATTAAAGCGCAAAGGGCGTTGTAAGACCGCTCTGATAAATGATCATCAGGCAAACCTTTGCTATATCATCTTGAAACATAGATATCCGTGATTATATAGAGGACGTCGTGAAGAAGGGACGTCATGGAGACCCTCAGACAGACATTAATAGAATGGAAATAAGAAGATAATATTTCCAAGCAGAGAATGAATGGAGAGGCCTTACTTGTTGCATTTATTGTAGGGACGGCTCTGAATGACTTCGTTCAATTGCAGACAAACATAACTTACCTCTGCTTCATTTTGTGGCTGACAAATAAAAGTATAAAGTTTTAAATAATTAATGTTTATGTTTTGATAATTATTTGTCGTGCACACACATATCACGGGAGCCGCGATAGCACAGTGGCTAGTGAACTGGACTGCAAGGGACAAGGGGTAGGATTCGATCCCACCCGACAGCTTCCGGAGTCACCCAGCCTTACATGGGTACCGGATTTTTTATGGGAAAGTAAAGCTGTGCGGGCGTAATACCGACGACATTACCCAAAATGCATGTGACGTAGGTCTGAAAAATATATGGTCACTAACACCATATTCCCTATACGCCACTTGGCGTGACGGGAGCTCTTTACTTTACTTACACACAAATCACCCATTTTATATTAAGTTTGTCCGTTGTTTAAAGTTATTGTTAAGAAAGACTACACATAAGAACTTCAAAATTATCGGGTTTTCGTGTATGAATATATGTGATTTAAAAACAGCTATACACATATTTACATATGTTCAATACATTTATATTGATAATGTTCAATCTTGCAAGAATAAAGGCGAGTGAAGCAGAGAGAGTGAGACAATGAGAGGCAAGGAGGTTGGTAAGAAGTGGCACAGCTCGCAACAGAGAGAAAGCTGAAACAGTTTGTGCAATGATGCACCGAATGAATATGGCAGGAAGATTGTGACGTGATCAAGGGTCAGTTAGTAACGGCAGGAGAACAAGCGGAGACGGTTGTGAGCAAGAGTCAGTTAGTAACGGCAGGAAGAACAAGTGGAGACGGCTGTGAGCAAGAGTCAGTTAGTAACGGCAGGAAGAACAAGTGGAGACGGCTGTGAGCAAGAGTCAGTTAGTAACGGCAGGAAGAACAAGTGGAGACGGCTGTGAGCAAGAGTCAGTTAGTAACGGCAGGAGGAACAAGTGGAGACGGCTGTGAGCAAGAGTCAGTTAGTAACGGCAGGAAGAACAAGTGGAGACGGCTGTGAGCAAGAGTCAGTTAGTAACGGCAGGAAGAACAAGTGGAGACGGCTGTGAGCAAGAGTCAGTTAGTAACGGCAGCTGATTGTAAACCATATCAGAGGCATTATATGCAAGGATTATCGTGGTCTTGTGAATGGAAATTTATTCAAATATGCAATGATAATAGTAGTCTTGTGAAGAGACAGTTATTGCACATCTGCAACGATTATCGTGATCTTGTGAAGGGACAATTATTTAGATATATGCCATGATTATCGTGGTCTTGTGAAGAGACATTTTTCATATTGATATGTTACTAACATAGAGACCTATTGTGAGTTATATCAGAGACAATATATTCAATGATTATCGTGGTCTTATGAAGAGGCAGTTTTTACATATTAATGGGTCACTCAAGTAGAGGCTGAGCTATAGCCATATCTGGACTGTGTTGTATAACTTGTTAAAGGGCAGAGTGAAGAGTATCGATTGTGTAGTCGTGGCACCAGAGTTAACGGCGTAGAATAGTTTAGTTCACGGACATTGTTATAAAGATCATGACGTAAATCTTGTGGAATGATGGTGAGAATGGTCAGTACAATAGTAAACTGTTCATTGTGTTACCCTTGGTGTTCAATTCATGCTGGGTAGTTGTTTTATGGTCGGCGGCAGGTGAGTGATCTCACGTGCTAACCGGCGAGGCGAAGGGGAACCAGAACCGAACCTGAGTGTACCGGATCTGGTCAACGCTGCAACTACGAACCCCGCTACGATGCCCGCTACACAAGGTCCAAAATCAAACATATCCCTATTAGAGACATGCTATTTGCTGACGACGCTGCACTTGTCACGCTAAGTCAGGAAACACTCCAGAGCATGGTACATCGCTTTTCGCATGCCTGCACAGACTTTGATCTAACAAAAAGTTTGCAGAAAACTAACATAGTCGGTGAGGACGTCGAAGCAACACCTGTAATCTGTATAGACAACTTCAAACTCGATGTCGTACAGCAGTATAGCTGCCTGGGTCCATCATCAACGGCAAACTACCTTTAGATACAGAAACTGATACACGCATTGGTAAAAATGCTACCACTTTTGCCCGTTTTTCCAGACATGTTTGGCAAAACAGTAAACTGATAATGAAAACAAAGGCTAATTATATAGTTTGCAGTACCTACATCATTAGTATCTTCCTGTATGGTAGCGAATCATTGACTTCCTTTTCTTCTATCTTTACTCCATTGCCCTTGGCGTCGAGGGGAGATACAATCTGCGATTTTTTGTTCTTCTGTTGGCCTCTTCAGATGTTATCCCTCCTAGTGACTCTATTATACCCTTGATTCATCTTTTTCTCGGTCTTCCTTTTAATCTGGCGTTTTCGTAGCGTTTGCTTATTGCTATTTGAGTCATTGTTAGTTATTTTTGTCTTGTTATGTGGCCGAACCAATTTATCTGTTGTTGAATCATGGACAACTCGTATATATTTTTATGTGCATGAGTGATAAGCAGAGAGAGAGAGAGAGAGAGAGAGAGAGAGAGAGAGAGAGAGAGAGAGAGATAGAAAGAGAGAGAGAGACGTATAATGTATCTTCAAAGAGTGTGAAAACAAGCAGCTGTTAGACAATTAATTTAACTGGTCTACGCTCTTTTTCTTTTCAAACGCGGTCATGGACTATATTATCGATTGTCGAATGGCATGTCCAGTTACAGAACGAACAATTCAGTTTTATGACGAGGAAATTTTCCTATTTATTCCTGTGTCTTTTTTCTAACAACATTTTTTTCTACTATCTCAAATATGTAAGAATTATCTCAAATATGTGTGAACTATCTCAAATATGTGTGAACTATCTCACATATGTGTGAACTACCTCACATATGTGCGAACTATCTCAAATATGTGTGAACTATATCAAATATCATCAGCATCATGTGCCATACCGGTTGGCGTAGGTGATCATGTCCCTCCAAAATCTTCTATCTACAGTGCGTCGTATCAGTTCTGTTGTTGACTGTTTTCCATGCCATGACACCAAGCTATCCAGTATGTTCTCTCTTTGTCGTCCGCAATCTCTCTTTCCTTGTATTTTGCCAGTTGTAACCAAGTATTCCAACTTTCCTCTTCTCATGATGTGCCCGAAAAATGTTGATTGCTTCTTTCTGATGTTTTTTAAGAGCTCCCTTTTTGTGTTGGCCTCTTTGAGAACTTCCTCATTGGTCTTTTTAGCTGTCCAGTGAACTTTCAACATTCTTCTGAGAAACCCCATCTCTGTGGCCTCTAATCGTCTTTTCATTTGTTTGTCTACTGTCCATGATTCGCTTCCATAGAATTGGTTCTATATAGCACCGATGAACTCTCTTTCTCATATTTATTGACATAGATTTGTTGCATACGATATTTTTAGTTTTCTGAAATGCTATTTTGGCCTGAGCTATTCTACTTTTTATTTCTGTGGTGCATCTCCCATCTGATGTTATTATTGTGCCTAAGTATTTGAAACGTTGCACTTGTTTTAGATTTGTCTCGTTTATTTTTATGCTGCATGATGGTGGTGATTGTTTCTTTGATGTAACCATTACTTCTGTTTTCTTACTATTCAGTCTGAGACCTTTCTTGTTGCTTTCTATTACTGTTATGTCTATCATTTCTTGTATTTCATTCTCTGTCTCTGCTTTTAAGACTGTGTCATCCGCATATCGCAAATTATTTATGTTGTGACCGTTAACTTCAATTCCTTTTTTGTCTACTATTGGTCTCATAATATATTCGCTGTAAAGTGAAAACAAATTCGGTGACAGAACACAGCCTTGTCTGACTCCTTGCTTTATATATTGGAATTGTCCTGTTTGGTTGTTAATTCGTATAGCTGCTGTCTGTTGCCAGTACATGTTTTTTTTTTATGATTCGCATATCCTTGCCATCAATGTTTAATTTCTCCAGCATATTGATTATTTCCACATGTTTTAATTTGTCAAATGCTTTCGTGTAGTCTATAAATGCAAATACACATATTTTTCTTTACCTCTATAGATCTTTCTATAAATGTTCTTAGGATATATATTGCATTATTGGTGCCCTTTCCTTCCACATTGTTCCTCACTTATTTCTGGTTTTATTTTGTTCCTTACACGTCTCATGATTATTCTTAGTAATATTTTAGTCATATGGCTCATGAGACTAATATTGCGATGGTCTTCACAATCAGTGGCTCCTGACTTATATCGTGCTGTACTTATCACTCATCTGTGTATCTACTCTTAGCATATCTAGTTCTAATTTTATATTTCTTGGTGATTTCTGTGCCTTTCGCAGTTTTATTCTTATCTTTCCAACTACTGGTACATGACCACTATTGCAATCTGCTCCTGACCTTGTTTTAACCGATGTTAGCCCATTCCTGAATCTTCTCTGTACCAGTATAAAATCAATTTCATTGTGTACTTTTTAGTCCATGGCTTTGCCATGTCCATAGTCGCCTAGGTTGTTGTTTGAACCAGGTGTTACCTATAATCATTTCATGTGTCTTTGCCCAATCTATCAATCTATCCCCTCTGCCATTCGTCTCTCCAAGGCCATGCCCCCAGTCACATTTTGCACTTTAGCTGTTCCTACCTTTGCAATGAAATAGTTTTGCTTGGGGTTTACACTGTTCCATGTTCGCCTCTAGCTCCTCGTAAAAAGTGTCAATGTCTTCTTCTTCGCTATTACTTGTTGGTGCATAAACTTGAATTATGTTGATATCCATTGGTCTGCCTCTCAATTTTACTAGCAGAATTATCTCTGATACTGGCGAAAATCCTTTCACTGTTTTGCTTCTTTCTCTATCTAACTTGATGCCTACTCCTCTTTCGCGTGTGGTTCCCCCATAGTAAATTACATTCCCACTGTCACGTTGTAATAATCCTGTTCCTGTTCATCTCATTTCACATAGTCCCAAGATGTTCAATTTCATTCTCTTCATTTCTTGACTGATGTTTTCTAGTTTTTCAACCTAGAATGATGATCTAATGTTCCAAGTTATTATTGCTAGTGTCTCTTTATTTTTGATCTTGCATACAGTAGCATGATGACGATCGGGTGTCACCTGTAGCACATGACGCTCCCTACCGGACGAAGTGGCTGTGAAGTCTCCATTAACGTCGTTAGCTGAAAATATAAGGTTGTAATTTGTCATGATTATTCCAGGCAATTTAAGAAGGTAGTTTGCCATCCCTTTCCTTCTTGGCAGTGACTGTACTAGTCGGAGATCACAGCCATTGTCTCTATACATGAGATCCTCTGCCTGCCATCGCGGTCTGGGGACCATAACCGGCACTACTTGTCGGCTGCTCCCACAACACCATCCACCACCTGCTCCAATGGTGGCTATATATGTATATCCTCTTTCAGAACGTTTTCACTCAATATCAAAAGACGTGTGAAAGAAAGTTCATCGGTGCTATATAGAGTATATTCTGACATATGGAAGCGAATAATGGACAATAGACACACAGATGAAGGTCAATAACGGCCACAGCAATATAATTTCAGACGTATATTGAGAGATGTCTGGGCAAGTAAAAGAACCAATAAGAACAAGAGGCCAACACACTAAAGAGCTTCTTAAGAAATATCAGTAACAAACAAATAGTCATTTTTTTTCGGGCACTCGTGAGAAGAGGAAAGTTGGAATAAACTATTACAACAGGAAAAGAACAGAGAAAGATGATCGTTGATGACAGAGAGAGAAAATGCTGGATAACCTGGTGTTTTGCATGGAAAATAGTGAAAAACAGAATTGATACGATGCACTGTTGATAGAAGATTGGAAGGACATGGTCGCCTACACCAACCGGTTTGGCACACGATGATGACGAAAGCCAGTTTGAACAACCGTACATCGCAAACTACCAATGTATTTTAAGACTTGCTTAGTGTTTATTTTAATTGATTGACGCTGCTCATTGTCTGTTGTCAGCTATAGCAGACGGTACAAAATGGCAGATTAGTGATCTCCAATGTCTTGATATTTTCTTGGCATCAATATCAGAGGTTCATGTATCCAATTCACTCTACAGCTAACATTACTATGTTAACTATACCATTTCTCAATAATGGACACATAACAAAAAATAGAACGACAATTGAACTTTCACCTACAAATGCACATATATAATTCATATAGATATTCATGTTTATAGCTTTGACTTACAATCCCGGTCGTACCAATGGCAATGTGTATTATCTTAGAAAAAAATAACGATACTATTTTACTACGTATACAATGTGCTGCAAACACAGAAATGATTTATTTCATTCTACTGTCATCATCATCAACGAGTGCCATCTCCTCAACTAAGGCTGGCTACCATGGAGCATCATTCTGTCTCTTGCTTTGATAGTGAAGGTTGTCATGGAGCACCATTCTGCTCTGACTCTTGCTTTGATGGTGCAGGTTGTCACAGGCTGCTTTGTCCATCTTTTGATGTTACACATCCATATTAGTCTTGGTCTGTCTCTGCCTCTTTTACCTTGCATTTTTCCCTCCAGGATTACTTTTAGTAGGCTGTTGTGTCTTTTAACATGGCCCAAAAATCGCATTTGTCTTGTTTGAATTGTGTTTAGTAGTTCTCTTTTCATTTTTAGTTGTTTTTAGACTTCGTCAAATGTTTTATTTTCCTTCCATCCAATTCTGCATATTCTTCTTTATCTCAACATTTCACAGGCTTCAATTCTCTGTTCTGTTTTCTTGTCTAATGTCCATGTTTCTGCTCCATACATGAATATTAAGAATATGTAACATCTTGCTATTCTCAGTTTTAGCCCTGGTGTTATTTGTTTTGATGTTAGAATGTTCTTCATTTCATAATACAAATCAATAACTCTATCAGTGCCTCATCGATCATTCACTCACTCATACATTTACAGTGTTGCGGCCTTTTCAGGCCTGGATATGTCAACTTGCAATCTTTATTCCTCCCTGTCACTCTATGAAGGTGGACGAAATCGAAATTGGGCATTCTGTAGCGTTGTCTTGTGACTTCTTCTAATTTATCAATGTTTCCATTACAGTAATCACTTGTTCCCTGTAACAAAGCTTTAGCGATATTTTGTAAACCTCACTAATAATAAAACCGCCCCCATTTACACTTCTTTGCATTTATTAAACGATAACCGAGTTGTCCTATTGTTCGCTGATATTTTTCAATGTTTGCTTTAGAAATTATGATATAGAGATGTTCGACTGACATTTTTAACATACAAAGTTAAAAATAAATATTGTTCTTTGTTTTTTTTTTAAATCTAAAAAGGAATATATACACGAGTTCTTAGAGCAGAGATCAGAATAACTGAATAACATAACACAAAATATTATGAATGCCTGCTTCAAAATAAAAAAAAAGCTATATACACAATCAAGAGACAGTAAAAATATCAAAGAAATCTGAGCAATGACAATCACCTTGAGACCGTTATTGTGCAGGTAATCAATCACTGATATGACAACATACTAAAAGAACACAAAGTTACAGTGTAAAAAGGTTGACCGAAGAGCGCAGAGCAATGTTTGAATGTACTTCAAAACATACATTTTAATATAAAATTTAAAGAAAGAAACAGGGCCTTTGTGTGATGAAGTGCGTTCTGCAATACATTTTTTGAAGAGAGGGAAGTCACCAGGAAGTGATGATATTTTAGCTGAATTCATCCCAGCTGGAGGGGATGTCAGCGTTCCTATTTACTATGTGCTGTGTGTCGAGGAACTCAGAGGATAGGAATAAACCTTAATAGCAAAAAGACACAAGTAATTGTAACAACAACAAAAAAGACATCACCTCAGTGCAAAATAAAAACAAGTTGAACAATATTAAAACAGATAAATGAATGTAAATATTTGGGAACTTTGTTAACCTCAGACACAAGATGTACAAAAGAGGTGGGCTTCAGAATGGCTCAGGCAAAAGCAGCTTTCCAGAAAATGAGGAAGATACTATGCAATATATTTTTTACAATAGAAACGAGAAAAAGAGTTCTTAAATGTTATGTAGAGCGAGTCACATACGGATTATACTTAACATACGGATGTGAATAATGGACAATATGACAACAGACAAGAAAATTACTGGAGTCTGTAGAAATGTGGTTTTACAGAAGAATGTTGAGAATACCATGGACATCTAAGAAGAGTAATTGAAATGTTCTGAAAGAGGTCAACGCAAAAAGAGAGCAAATTTCCAGTATTAGAAATAAACAATCATACATTCTTGGTCATGTAACGAAAAGAGAACAACTTGAATATATCGTAACAACTGGAACACTTGAGGGACGAAGAGATAGAGGGAAGCAAAGAGAGAAAATACCAGACAGCTTAAGACAATGGCTTGGCAGAAGGTCAAGAACAGAAAAGATAAAGAACTGTCGAGATCGAAAGTTGTGGAGAAACATGATCACCTACGCCGGTACTTGATGATGATGATGATGTGTATCGAGATCTGGCAAAATGCAGACTGGTCAAGAAGCTTAGAAAAGCCCATAGAACATCCCATAATACAAAGGGAGTATTGTACCACCTATCAAAAGATTGCTCTAATAAACCATGCCAGAAAAATGCTCCTACATATCATGATAAAGTGTATAGAACGGAAATTAAAACATGATATGTATGTAATTCAGGCATGTTTTACAGAACAGGAAACACATTATTTTAGGTTTTGGACCAGATTCATTTTCCTGTTTCAAAAGATTTCACCATATACCTTTTTTCATTTGACTGTTTCACACAATAATTTACATAAATATGATATGTGTTTATAGATCACTGGAAAGGGATATGGATACAGAAAACGAAAATAGTAATATATTAATAATATGTGGATATTTGTAGGAATAATTATATTTTTTTAAAATATAAAATATTCAAGGTAGGTAATTTTTTATTCAAATATTGTAATTCACTTACCGTTTTCCATGTTTATAAGTGATGTTATACATTTGTTTTAAAATAGTTTACAACATAATCCAAATTCGTCCAAAAGTTTATTTGATTAATTTTTTCCCACAAATAACGAAATAATGTACATTTTTGTAATTGATCCAAGAATGAAAAATATTATAAATATATTTTATGTCAGAATAATATTATCTACAAGTCAAGTTTATTATTTTTATTTACACAACTGGACTTATTTTGTGTGGTATGTCGCTAAAGTTTCGTTCTCAGAATCACTACCACTCAATTACTCTGAGGCACTGATAGTGCTGGAATTGAAGGCATCCACAAGCTAAACCTTATTCAGATCATCTTGCCTTTTTAGCATAATTTTTACTAATATTGCGATCCATTATCACAAGAACAAAATTATTGCCCGAGTCTAAATTAATACTATGAATACTCTATTTATGAATCAGTCAATAACAAAGGTTCGAACATAGATTTAGCTTGTTCTGCACGGTATCGTTTTGGACGACTACAAGAATTACCAACAGTGGGCGTGACCATTATGTGATATACATTTGAGAAGTAAACAATGAATATAAATTAAAAGTTTCCCAATGTTCAAAGCCTAGACCATGCCGGTATGAGCAGAAAGATCAAATGAGAACTTTACTACTTCCGGAAATCAAGTATTGGTGGAAATAAAAACAAAAATCAGTGAAAACGAATCAACACGCCGGATATTGCGGGTGTCGGTGAATAGTTGGAAATCATCGGTTTTATAGAACCGAGGTGTCGGATAATAGTCCTGATGAAGAAAACACACATGATCACAAATTTAGCATAAGAAGTATAATTGAGAAGCACAGGACATATAACTTGGAACTGCACAAATCCTTGAACGATTATAGCAAAACCTGTCACGGCGTACACCATCAAAGATTATGAGAGGTAATGAAAGATATGAATAATGTAACGTACTTAACATACCTTATTGAGTCACTATTATAGCACGAACAGCAAGCAACATAGATATTAATTTTATATTATTTTCTGATGATTCCAATGGCACGGGCGGTTGAGCAATTATGGATTTTAATTCGTTTCCAGTGATACCGAGTCCTTACATAACGACGTAAGATTTTTATCGGAAACTACGTGAACAATTACCAGTGTATGGCTTTTGTTGTACACATGCAGCGTCACCACTTCTTACACACATTGTTTATTATAAATGTGAGCAGTTTTGTACTTACGTAGTTTGTAATCTGAACAACCTATAACATGTATGTTAGAATTTCGTTTACAATGCATGTTTATGTTTAATGATGGATTGCCATTGTCACATTTTAAACTAAATCGTGAGCACATGCAGTCTCATACGACAGTAGTACCTGTGATGGTAGTAATAGTGGTCGTAGTAGTAGTAACAGTAGTATATGTTGTAGTAGTAGAAGTTCAAGTTGTAGTGTTAATAGTATTCGTATTAGTATTAGAAGTATTAGTAGTATTAATAGTATTAATATTAGTAGTAGTAGTAGTAGTAGTAGTAGTAGTAGTAGTAGTAGTAATAGTAATAGTAATAATAGTAAATAGCAGTACATTAGTAGTATGATCAATTGAGCGAGAAATCGAATTTAGTTTCCTTGTAAGGGATATTGTATAAGGTTTTTATTTAATGCGCGCCAAGAGTCGGCAAAATGTCTCAGATCCAGTTGCAAGCTTTAAGGCCAGCGTGTATTGTTTGCCCCCAACTGCATATATATGTTGTTGTCGATGGAGAGAC
Organism: Megaustenia siamemsis; assembly: GCA_032433765.1. NCBI lineage: Eukaryota > Metazoa > Mollusca > Gastropoda > Stylommatophora > Ariophantidae > Megaustenia > Megaustenia siamemsis. The sequence continues at coordinate 44,774,816 of JAVIAB010000101.1, read as the reverse complement.
TAATGATAGAGGGGATAGTTAATAGATTGGGCTAAGACATATCCAAATATTACCAATCAGTGGCGTTTATATCAAGACCCATAAGACCAGTTTACATATGTCTTTGTGTTGTTGTAGCGTTTTCGTGGCTTTCCTCTTTTCATCATCATCATATGCTATACCGGTTGCCGTAGGCGATCATGTCCTTCCATAATCTACTATCCACAGTGCATCGTATCAGTTCTGTTGTTGATTGTTTCCCATGCCATGATACCAATCATGGTACGCTATTCAGTATTTTCTATCTTTGTCGTCCTCTATCTCTCTTTCCTTTTATTTTACCAGTTGTAACCAAGTATTCCAACTTTCCTTTTCTCATGACGTGCCCGAAAAATGTTGATTGTTACTTTCTTATGTTTTTAGGAGCTTCCTTTTTGTGGCCTCTTTGAGAATGTCCTCATTGGTCTTTTTAGCTGCCCATGGAAGTTTCAACATTGTCCTGAGAAATCCCATATATGTGGCCTCTAAACGTCTTTTTATTTGTTTGTCTACTGTCAATGATTTGCTTCCATTGCTCAGAATTGGTTCTATACAGAACTGATAAACTCTCTTTCTCATTTCTATTGACATAGATGTGCTGCATAATATATATATTTTTTTATTTTCTGAATTGCTATTTTGGCCTGAGCTATTATGTTTTCTTTATTTCTGTGGTACGTTTCTCATTTAATGTTATTATTGTGCCCAAGTATTTCAAAAGCTGTACTTGTTTCAGGTTTATCCTGTTTATTTGTATGTTGCATGATGGTGATGATTGTTTCTTCGATATGGCCATTACTTCTGGTAATTCTAGTTGCTTTCTTTTACTAATATGTCTATCATTTCTAGTATTTCATGTTGTGTCTTTGCTATTCCTCTTTTACTCTTGTTAAAATGATGCCTCCGTAATGAAATCCGGTAATTTTTTCATTCGGTCCAGAGATCCATGCAACCATGTCATCGCAGACGATGTTGCTAGATGATGGTGGGCGAGATTGTTTACTCTGCATTTCGCGGAATTAGAATAACCAAGTTTGTGATTCGGACATCTGGGGAACAGGAGATCACGTTCTTGTTTTGTTTCTCCTGCAGGTTTTTGAATGTTGTGCACAGACAGGTTTCTCTAGCATTTAGTGGGCAATGTTGTCTGTTTGCAGGATTTGTATTCAAATACTTGTGGTGACGATGGTTATCGCTGGCGCGTCCCTGTTTGAAAGATGCTACCATGACAGCTGCTCTACGTTTGCTCTGCCCTTCTCGAGATATGTTCAGTATTTGCAGTAGTTAATCCCAGCTTGTCTGTTTCATCGTGCATACAACTTCTAGGTCTTCTCTCTCTCACTCTCTCTGTCTCTGTGTTTGCCTGTAACTATGTCATCCTTTATTAGTTTAAATTGACTATTAAACACCATACCAGATGGCGTAAGTGATCATGTATCTCCACAACTTTTGAAGTCGACAGTTGTTTATCATTTCTGTTGTTTACCCTCTGCCAAGCCATTCTCTTAAGCTGTCTGGTATCTTTTCCCTTTGGTTTCCTCTATCGCTTTGTCCTTCAATGTTCCCAGTTGTCACAATATAGTCCAGTTGGTCCCTTCTCATTACCTGACCAAAAATGATAATTGCATCTTCTTAATATTGGAAATGAAAGCTCTCTTTGCTGTGGCCTATTTCAAAACGATTTAATTACTTGTTTTAGCTGACCATGGCATTCTCAACATTCTTCGTTAAAACCACATTTCAACAGTCACTAGTAATTTTCTTGTATGTTGTCCAATTCTCCATGATTCGTATCCATATGTTAAGACTGACAATACATAACATTTACGAACTATTTTTTTTCTGTTAATTTTCATGAGTGACATGGCATAACTATATTTGTTTCACATTGTTATGTTCTTTGTAGAATAGTTTTCTGGAATTGTAATTCCTTACAAACTGGCATTTGCGATTAATCATAATGGTCAGTGTACTGTTATTTCTAACTCTCCGTACACACCTAGACAGTGATGATATGACCATTCGAATTTGTTGTGGCAATTCTACATTAGGTGACGAAAATAATTAATACAGCAAATCCAAGATAACCAAATTAGTCTAAGACATGTTTATATAAAACCAATTGTTTATTGTGAGTTAAGGATATTTGTGGGGATTTTACATCCTTTAGGATGGCATCAGAGCTTATTTGGCACATGACTCTATCCAGTCAATGTAAGATTCCTAGACTGCTTGACGTCATCGCTACCCTTGTGGGCAATGTCTTTGATTGATAGACTAAACTACCTTTTTTAAAAATTATTATTTATTGTTTAAAATACATTGCTGTGTGTATGTTCGTTCCTGCTGAAGGCCTAATGAGCCGACACGTTATTATAATTTATGTGTTCCACGTATTACGTAAAGCTTTAATCATACTGTTTTTTTTCTATTATTTTTTTTTTCATTTCTTCCGACTAAACCACACGTGCCAAATTAATGGAGGAGGTCTCACCACTCGTGAGATCTGGGTCACTAAACAATATTTCGTAGTTTGAGAAGTGAGTTTGCTAAATGGCTGGTTGTGACATATGCTCTAAATATCACCTTCTGTTTGTGAGGTAAGTTATAAGTATTACCTTTGTGTTATAAGGTGAGCTCTAGATGATACCTTCTGTATTTGAGCTGAGCTCCACATTTTAGTTTCTGGATGTGAGCATGGTCGTAAGTGTTAGTTCTGGTTGTGAGGTGAGAACCTTACCTCAACATTATAGGAACAACGTAAGGACATGAAGTGCCGACATCAAAATGGCGAAGCTTGAGTGCACTATCCAGGATGCGAGCTTGGGCAGAAAATAAAGAGACAAGTTATTACCCATGCAACATGCTTCTTCCTTCGGAGCGACGCCTAGCAGGGCAAGAACGATCCAGAAGGCCTAGCAGGGCAAGAACAGTTTGGTGCCAACTGCGCCGCTGGTGTTGACAGAGCAATGTTGAAATCAAACCTGAAGTGCCCTAGGGATAGATCTCCTCTTTTTCCTCAGGGTTTACTCGGGGGGAAGCGATAGCTCAGTACTGCATGATTCTATATTTAAAACAGTGTGTCTATGTTGAGTACAGATATTAGAACTTAGGATGATAAAAAGTTTCACACACACAGACTTTCAATAATAATAGGGGCGGTAACTGTGTCTCCATGGACTGTTAATTCTCTTGCTCATTCGTAAATGTTCATACGCCGTTCACAGCTTGACGGTTATAATATTTGCACAATTTGTTGATGTGTCTTTTCCATGTAATGGGTGTCAGTGTTTATATCTTGTCTTCGTGATTAATATCGATTGTATGCCATTACTCATGGAGTATTTCCATAACAGCAAAGTCAATCCATAGTCCTATTATTGATTCTAATAGGCAGTTGTCCCAACACATGTTGCGTGTATATTTAACATTTTCAACGGTCATTCTTCCGCGTCTATAATCTGATTCACTAGAGAACGTGCGACTCTCTTTGCTCGGTTATACTTTCTTCATGACAGAAAGGGCGTCATTTATTATTTCCAAACTTTTATTGATGCAACATAATAAATTATAAACCAATTTTCTAATGAAAATGATCAGTGTAAATATCAATTAATTGCATGTGTAAAAAGTATGACGTTGGTATTACATCAGAATACATACGTGTTGTAATCCACGTAACAAATCGGTCATCTGAGAAACCAGATTACGTTTTAAATACAAAATATTCAGTTTTAAACACATTAGCTGCATTTACAAATAGTATAATGCAATATCCATATGTAGTTCCACAATATCATGTTACAATCACCTTCAGTTCTGTAACAGAAAGCTAGTATCTGTTAAGATATCTTTACAGTATACCTTTAAGTATCTGTATCATAGAACGTACAAAATCAAGCTTTTTGCTGTGATCATTAGAGTCCCTTTTCTGACCCCAAGAGTGCGATCTGAACGATAGGACAACAGAAACAAAATCAGGGACACATATTTTACATTGCTTCAGTATGATACAAATTCCATTCGCTGTTGAATGCAGGACATATTCCCTTTGACAGAGCGAATGAAATACTTTTGTTTTTCCTTGTTTTCCAAATTGTATATGACACATTATTTGTTAGTATATAGGTGTTTTGTATATTTGTAGAAAAAAAATGTAACTTTTGAAAGTCAACGACTTTTTGTTTTAAAACCATACAGTTGAGGATATTACTGTGAAAGGAATGCATTTTTTGAAGCAGCTACGCCCATAGTTATGTAAAAGTTGGTTGTTTTTGTTGACGGAATGCCACGAGTTGATGCGGGCAGGGTGCCCTTTGGCTCATTTTATATGACGGGCCATAATGGCTTTCTTGACATTCCCGGCTCTGACTGGAGAAGTTGGAGTTCATCTATCCCAGGCTATGCTGGGAAACTACTAGTCCAGCCCATAGATATTGCAGTACTGGATCTTCTATATCCACTACTGGGAACACGACGATCCTAGCTTCTGTTAGCCAGCCTATTTTGACGCAGGCTGTTACCACGGGAGACCACGTGGAGGTATAACTGCTAGGTCTTGGTCAGCTGATGGTGCTCTGACACTACTATTCAGAACGCAGGTCGCGGGCGATGTTGTTCCCCCTAAAAGTTAGCTTAACATACCAGCCATATAGAGTTGTGACCACAACTAATAGAAGTCAATGAAATTATTTATTTTTATTTTAAGAATTGATTGGCCTACTTCTATGTATTAGTCTCGCATTGAAAACACTGTTGATAGCAGACGTATCTATAGCTTGGTGATTATTGAGTTATTGAGTTATTGGGTTATTTACGGGTCATCATCATTGCACTCCGAACATGTCCATAGGTGCTCAGATCCCCTTCTCAGCAAATCCCGCAGTATCCAGCGATTGACGACTCCAGTTCTATGTTGGTTGATAAGTCTTCTCACACGGCCACCAAGTTTCTCATTTCTGGATGTGCCCAACTTAACTCCCATTTCCATCATCCGAAGAAGTGACGTGGATCTGTGTTTGTCAAAGTCATGTGCTCTTCCCACATCTGACATTAACTTGGTGGTTAATTTAGTCAAGTTTTGTAATTTATTTTTTTCAACTTTCAAAATACAGGACAATAAGTTTGACCTAAGATAGTTATTTATGGAACTTTCACTAAAACAAGAGGCTCGATGTGAGTAGTAGGGAACTAAAGCACATATTTGATACACAGGGTAACGCTAATTTCATATGTTGAGTGACTAATCATTAACACTTTCTTCAGATGTCTGTAGACTTTTAACTTCTCTGTGATTCGTACGTGATATCTCTCCGAAGGTTGTATATGGGGCACGACAGATTGAAATACAGTTCAATTACAACAAACCACTAGACGTGTGACTACAACCAAACTCTTGAACAACGTATAATATGGCGGGATCAAAAAAGTTGAGGTTGTTAGATATTAACCAGCCAGTATTTATCAAGATAAAATAAAATAAATGAATAACAGCCATGAGTAAACACAATTATAACTACATCTAGTGCACCGCGGACATGTCAATAGCAATAATGCACGGAGAATAGGAAAAAACATAACAGTGAGAGTGTCAGAAGACATGTAGCAGGAGGTAGAGATAGTTATATGCTGACCAGCGGAGGAATACATACATTATTTGCAGATTGTTACTTGAAAAAAGATTGCTATCTATAAACGACGACATGGAAGGAAGGCAACGGGGGTGTGAGAGGAACATCTGTCAGATGTGATCTGGTATAGAAAGACAGGAAAGAGTAATAAAAGGAGATTCACACAATGGAGCTGACATAAGCCAAATTATCGCAAACATGCCTTTGAAGTTTCATTTACAGAGTGATGATTCCATAAGAAATGATTTCTAGGATTGAATATATTTATCCGTCTATTTAATCTCCACACAAGATTGTGAATTTAAAGATTGTCAGGTGAATTTAAAGTCATGTTTAATACCAAAAGAAACCACATTTCTGTTATTAAAGGCAACATTCTTAAAATTAATGAATACCGGAAGAAAAGGCAGAAATGAAATCACGTAACCTTTTACATTATTGCTTACATTTTGATCAAAATTCTGAAACTGGAAAAAAAATTGCATTTTACTTAGAAAACAGTTTAACTAAAAAGGATTAGTTTACTTATATGTGTATATATGGATATAGTTATCACCAGAAGCTAACTAATGATTCAAACATGTATTGATTGTTAATGTTAATATGTTTGTGTAAAAAAAAAAATCATAATACAAAAAGAGGACAGTTTAAACGAACATAAACTTATACTGCTCTTCTACATTCAGAAAACACATTTCTCTGGAGTTGGGAATATTCCATACCCGCTCCGCTCATGCCTGCTCATCTAAAAGCTTCTGCGTTAGTGAATTATATTGACATGGTCGACTATAGTCCAGCCCTATTCGCGGGATAATCGACGATTTCAAACGACTTCCATCGAATAGAGAGTGCACTGTCACGTCCTTACTCCAGTTTCCTCGAAAACACACATTTAAAACAAACAAAGCAACCGAAACGGTTAAAACGACCACGTTATTCTCTGGAAAAAACATCACGACATGCAACCATTTTATTTGTCCATCGTGGCATTAGCGAGGTCAAAGTCAAATGAGAGTCAAACCGGCTACGTAAGCGATAATTTCAAACGATATCATCAATAGAAGAGTGCCCACAGTTACTTCTAATTGTAAATCATTCGAATAAATCAAGAAAATCACATCACAACTCACAAACACCGAAAATGAAATGTTTTCAATGTTGGCACTTTTATCGAAAAGGGCATGCGGGCATGGTCGTCGTTTTTTTTCGGAAATACTAAACAGTGCCTTGGTATATAACAGACTTATACAGCAGAACTGAATGAATACTCGTACTATAGTTAGTAATAACAACCCGTGCGCTGCCGGGGCCCGAAAGGGGAGTAAGTAAAGTTTAGTGTACGCTTGTTCGTAAGAGGCGAGAAAGGAGGGTTGGGCATGGGACTGGCTATCCCATACTGTAAAAAATGAGCCGAAAAAACTTCATAAATAACGATGGCGCTGTATAGGACACACACTGCGGAAGCCAACTGAGAGTATTACACAACAGGCTCTTTTTGGAATCCCCTGGGGAAAAGACAGAGAGGAAGACCAAGAAATTCTTGGAGAAGACAGACTGAAGTAGGTATGAAAATGATGAGGAAGACATGGAATGATCTTAACATAATGGCAAGAAACAGAACGACTTGGAAATGTTTGTTGAAGACCTATGCTCCACAGGGAGCTGAAAGTTAGAAGAGTTAGTAATACGTTATCTGTATCATATATACAATGTAAAGACAGTCTATTAACAATATATTCACAATTTATAAAACGTGTGTTTCGTTGAACTATAATAAAAAATAATAAATGTGTCAGTACGAGACAAAAATAGGAGCCGCGATAGCTCAGTGGTTAGTGAACTGGACTGCAAAGGACAAGGGGTAGGGTTCGATCCCAACCGACGGCTACCGGGTTCACCCAGCCTTAAATGGGTACCGGATTTTTTGCTGGGAAAGTAGAGCGGCACGGGCGTAATACCGACCACATTAGCCCAAAAATCATGTGCCGAAGGGAAGGTCTGTAAAATTTATGGTCACTAACACCATGTTCCCTATACGCCACTTGGCGTGACGGGGGCACTTTACTTTACTTACGAGACAAATTAAAAAATAAAGATGATAGGATAGGCAAAATTATTACGCCAGTTCAGCCTTCTCTAGAGAGCTCATATAGTCCAGTGGTTAGTAAACTGGACTACAAAGGACAAGAGGACGACTTCCTGGTTCACCCAGGCTTAAATGAGTACCTGCTTTTTTTCTGGGAAAGTAAATCGGTTCCCGCGTAATACCGACCACATTACCTGAAAAATCATGTGCCGAAGGTATATAACAATTATGGTCACTAACACCATATTCCCTATACGCCACTTGGCTTGAAGGGGCTCTTTACTTTTTTTTAAATTTATTTTACAGCTCTGTATGTAATTCTCGGAATAAAAAAAAAGAAAAACACAATTTTTGAAAGTGTGCGAAAGACCTAAACAAACAATCACAATAAAAATAATAACCATCCCTGCGCGAAAAGCTTTTACTCTTTCTGTACATTGTGACGCACCATGCGCCTTGTTGATTTCGGGCATGCACGTTTAGCCGCACAGTGCGTCACTCTCAATTTGATTAGTGTAAACTGTCATTAAACTATATTCTTTTTAAATGTATTGTATCATCGTGGTATTGGTGAAATATAATTCTTTTTTTAATTATATCAATTTTGATATATAATATGTTAAGTGTTAGATAAATATAAACATGTGATTGATATTTTTAAATTTGAAAAATGTTGACTCTGAAATCTCTAACGTTAAATTGATAAAAACCGTATGTGTGTAAAGAGTTAACAATCAGATGTAAAAGGACAGGTAGAATAATACTCCCTAACATATGAACAATAGACATAATGGGGACAACACAGGGCAATATGTGTGACGCGAAACAAAGAACACTGTCAAGAACACACTGTTTGGTACTCTGAAAGGAAAGTATGATAGTTAGCAAGGAAGAAAAAAAACATAGTCATTCAAATTTCATGCCTTTTTATTGACAGGAAAAATAAAAAAAATAATATTGAAAAAATAGAAACAATACGGGAAACAACTATAAAATAAACGGCATGAGTAAAGCTTCACGTAACAATGAACAAAACAAACCATTCAACTGGAACAAACGGGTAACACACGTACACATTTGTATTAACACTTTTTAAAAAAATATATAAAATATAGATAATAGTTTCGAACTAAAAGGTGAATGGAAAAGACATGAAAATAATGCTTATTCACATTAGTTCGCCTATTACTTACAAACAGTGGCAATTCAAAGTTTTTGAGGATCTGTGATGACACCGACATTTACTTGTAAACATTTAATTAGTCTGAAAATAATTGTCGTCGTTTGTTCTTTACTTTATTCTGTATAATATTTACTTCATTCTATAATCTATTTATCAATGTCTCTGATATTGTTATGCTGATGTTATAGAGGTAGTTATTGAAAGTGTTTGTTCAGAGGTTGCTGTGTTTAGATCCTCGACTTATCAACTTTTGGATTCATCCAGTCTAGGGTTAGATCGGGAAGGTCAGGCTGGTAGATTATATTACATTTTGTCAGATCGTCTTATGTTATCATTACTAGTTCTGTAACAATGACGGCCATTTAGGATTTGTTATCCACGTCTAACCATCGGGCGGTGGTCTGCTTTCTGAAATGGGTAGACATGTCCATTAGCTAATGTTATCTTCCTACTGTTACCTTTGTCTTCCTTAGCGACTTTTGCCAGTTAATGTTATATATATATATATATATCTTTATCATCATCATGGAGTGCCTTCTCCACAACGAAGGTTGGCTACCATGGATCGCCATCCTACTCTGTTTCTTGCTTTGATGATGCATGCCGTCATAGATTTACTTGTCCATATTTTGATGTTACTCGTCCATATTCGTCTTAGTCTGCCTCTGCCTCTTTTACTATGTATTTTCCCTTCGAATATTACTTTTATTAGGCTGTTGTGTCTTTTAACATACCCCATATATTTCATTTGTCTTGTCTTAATTGTATTTAGTAGTTCTCTTTTTATTTTCAGTTGTTTTAAAACTTCATCGATTGTTTTCTTTTCTTTCCATCCAATTCTACCTAATCTTCTATAAATCCACATTTCAAAGAATTCAATTTTCTGTTCTATTTTCTTGTCTTATGTCCATGTTTCAGCACTATACGGGAATATTGAGAAGATGTAACATTTTGCCATCCTTAGTTTCAGTCCTGCTGATATTTTTTTGTTGTTAGTATATTTTTCATGGCATTAAAATTACTTTTTGCCATACCTATTCTTTTGTTTATTTCAGTTTTGCATTTTCCATAATTGGTTATAGTATGTCCCAGGTCCATTTTGCAGCTAATGGATACAAGAAGGAGAAATAAAGAAAATAAAGATGAGTATATGAGATTGAGGGAGGTAAAGAATAGTGACACTGTGACCTTCCAGGCATGTCGTAAGAGGCGACTAAGGAGGTTGATCGATGGCTTGACAAGCTGTCATTGTAAAAAGTATTGTTATGGAAACAGCGCCATAGATTTTAGGCAGTGATCTCTGCAATATGTGCCATTTTGGCACGCAAGGTTTCTGTTTTTGAGATTGTGGTTCTGCCCTATGTGCCGTCTTCGGCTCGAAAGGACAATAGATAGATAGATATGAGATTAAATAAAGACATTGTTTTCTTAGTAAAGATCATATTGTCCACATCATAACTTATATCATAAATATTTCGCAACTGCCACTCAATTATTATTCTACCTCATATTACTAACTATATCACTTAGTAGTATTAACGAACCTCTTACTTCCTCCCTAAGACTGCCGCATTACTAACTCCTGGAAAACCTAATTAATTTCTCTTTGAAGGAAATGTACATCGTCTAGTATTTTGCACATCAATAAGCACTATGGCTTCCCCCATCTTGCTGCTAAAAGCATCCATTTAACTAACAAGGCATCTAGCGATGGCTTCCTCCTGTGCTTCTCGGAATCTCCCGAAATATCCCAGTTCCCCATTTTTTACTATCACAATCACTAATACTAAAAAGGTCCACGCGCAATGGCGTGGCCCAACCTAGATATTCCTTGATACAACATATGACTTGCCTCTTTCCTCTGCGCATCTCCTTCAGAATGTATTGTCCGAGCCAATGTAATCTCGCCACGTCACACTCAGTCTCGATTCTACTACATCCTCTGAATTTCAGTCACTCGTCCTGTCGTCCACATCTTTTTTGATGTTCCTGAGATCTACCTATGTCTCAATTACTCTCATCTGTCACATTTTAAAATCGTGACCGCCCTCACCAACTCTCTCACTCCCAAACTTCATGCACGACCCTTACTCAAGCCCTACCCCATAAGTCTCATTTTAATACACCAAAACCTCTTTACATCCTTACCCTCACTATTACACTAAGTCAGGCAGAGACCAGAGGTTCGAGAAGCAATAGACACAAGGTAAGTCGAGAAACAAGCAGAAATGTCGAAGGAGTTGACCAGAAACCAAAAACGATATATATATATAGTCCATATTTTTTGCTTGTTATGTTTTTCACATTAAGCAATTGTTGTAGGTATATGTAGGTATATACATACATATATATATATATATATATATATATATATATATATATATATATATATATATATATATATATATACACATTTTTCTTATTCTTCTACTTTCCTTCCTCGTCTGACTTTCAGTGTCGAGGTGAGTTATAATTTGCTGACTTTTGCTTTTCTGTTCGCCTCTGCGGTTGTTATGTTTCCTAGTGCTTCCAATATTCCATCGACCCATCTTTTTCGTGGTCGACCCTTGGGTCTGGTGTTCTCATAACGTTTGGGCTCGTTGTGTTGTGTGTTGTTCTTTCTGCCTTGTTACGTGGCCAAACCATTTTATCTATTGACCTTAAAGCCATGTTATCTTGTAACGTGACATTACCATTTTCTTTAGTGTAAGTCCTTAACGGCCAATGTGATTGGATGCGTTGTGTTACGATCTTTCATATTACCGGTGTGGTCTACAATAAGATATAGTTTTAGGATATTATTGAAAAAAAAAAAACCGTGATAAATATTAAGTTTGAAAAGTTCCCTATTCTCTATTCTTTCTTCACTTCAATGTGGTTTTTACATTTGTTCTGCTCGATTATATATATAAATATACATATATATACACATACACATATATATAAGTTGGTGATAGCATTCACTGTGGAATGCTGCTCCGAATATTTATCTCATCGATAGGGGTTGTCTTCGTTGAACGTTGATCTGTGTTTCCAACTTTTGATATGACTGTGAACAAGTTGTTGATGTCAAGTCTTAAAGTTGTGATAGCTTCGTACTTATTAGCATATTTCCAGCGTATGGAAACAGTTGTATACATTTGGACAGTTCTAGCCAGTAGTCGTTGTGCCTGACGCTAAAGTGTTACTATGATAGGTGCATGCTTATACTGCATGCTGTTCTTTTGTTTACTACAACATATTCCATTTTGTCTACACTAACTTCAAACCAGTCTGTGTTATTTTTATCGCGTTTACTGAATATGTTATGCATATGGTATCTTTACTTTGAGACCATGTCGATTCGACGTTGTTTTCTGATGCACTTTGAAGTTTGCAATTTAAAGATTTTTTGAATGAGCCGTTGACGGTGTGAAGCGTATCGATGGTAATGTTCATTTCTCTATCTGATTAATTTATTTCTTTTGAGTAAGACCTTGAGTCACGTGATATTATGACAGTATCACAGACACTACTATGAATTAGCGCACAGGAAATTGTTTCACCCGCAATAAAAATGCTAAAGAATACCTAACAATAATTAAACAAACGTACATTAAATGGGATGAATTTTGAAGAAGAAATGATTTATAAATAACTAACACTATATGATGCGAATGATGAAGATTAAACAGTTTGCCGTTTAGTTATCAAACTTTGTCTCAACAAGTAAACTCAGTTTGGAAAGAAAAGTGGGAACAAGGCAGGAAAGATCAAACATAGGGAGAGAGAGGACTGGACCTCTCAAAGAAATGTGTCAATGATAAACGGTGGGTTGTGCATGCCATGTCCCTACTGCTACAGGATACCTTTACACGTTTTTTAAAGCTATTAATTATTCACATCTACGACATTTATGAATTATGTAACTTACCTGTTCTGCCGATTCTACGATCTAAACTCGATGATAATACATTATGAAATGTAAGTACAAATAACCGGTGTGGTTATAGCGATACGTTTAATATGCTCTATGTGAGCTGTTTATCTAAAATTGCAAATCGTTTAAATTTTATTGTCTGTAAGTGTGTTTGTTGTTGGAACTGCCTTCACCCCTTCTTGTTTTCATTGTGTCACCTGCACATAAAATAATGCCATTGTAACAAGTTAAAACCAGCGCACGATTTTTGTTCAGCTTCCACAAATTGTTACTATTACATAGTATTACTGAGTGGCTTATATACATTACCTTTTGCAGCGTTTCAGGCGTGTTACTCTTTTGGGGCTAGACATACAGCAATTAACAAAACGGAATAAATATCGTGTCAAAATCGAAGTGAATATTTAAACATTTTTAAAACACCGCTAAAGTTAGGCAACTTCCGATGCGTGGATTCAGAAACGTTTTTAGAGCCGAGACCTCAGTAAAATTGACTTACATAATTCTTCTTCTACCTTTCAGCTCCCTGTGGAGCATATGTCTTCAACAAACACTTTTCAAGCCTTTTTGATCCTTGCCATTCTTTTAAAAATAATTCCTTGTCTTCCCCTTCATCTTCATCTCTGCTTCCACCAGTCTTCTCAAGAATTCCCTGTCATATATCTCTTAGACAGAGAACCATTATATTTCCTTGATGACGGCTTTACTTTTATTCTTTTCTTAGTCTTGTCCTTGTTTGTGAAGTTTTTTCGGCTTACTTTTGTACAGTACAGTCCCATGACCAACATTCTTTATTCGCCCCTTAAGAACATGCCTATTAGGGAACAGCGCCACTATTATTTACTCCCTTTCGGGCCCCGGCAGCGAAAAGTGAATGGAAAATAAAATCAAATAGCCACAATTTGGATTAGGCGATTAGGTATATATATATATATATATATATATTTTTTTTTTATATGACCCTTTTGTCTTTTCAGACGGTCTAGTGGCGGCTATTGTGTATTTTTTTAGGTTTTGTTTTTTGTCGAACGGCTTCTCTCGTGGCCAATTCTACCAATGTTTGACAAACACGCGTGGTCACATAATGAACAAATCAGGCTCGCTGATCCACCGGGTTTTCCATCCCTTTTCTCTTCTAAGTTTTGCCTTAGCACAGTCTCATATGATGTTAAACCGTTCCTTATACAAGTTCTCCATGATGTCCGATTACTTGCCAGATGTCCCCAGTCATTTTCGCATATAGAGAAGTCTTTCAGAGATGATTTACAGATATCTCTATATCGTAAATTTAGGTCTGCCAATGTGTCATGTTTCGTGTATTAGTTCACCATATAGTAACTGCCTAGAAATGCGCTTTTCTTCCATTCGTTGGACACGCCCCAGCCATCTTAGTCTTCGACTTTTGAGCATCGACATGATTGTTGGTGTCTAAGCACGTTGCAGGACAGTTAAGTTGGTTATTTTGTTCTGCCATTTGATGTGCATTATTTTGGTAGGCCTTTGGTAGATCCACAAAGGCAATATAGAGCAGGGTACAAATAATAATACATAAATATTATTATATGGGGAACTTCCGAGGCGATAATAGGGAATAATAGAACAAAGAAGTATGTGTTAGCACTCGGAAAAATTGACAGACAAACAACAATAGAAAAAAACGAAGAACAATACATGGTCCGAAGTGGGATCGAACCCGTACTCAGTGGCACCGCGCCTTGCCACGAGAAGCCGAACGCTTGGTACACTGCCACGCAGCCAAATAAAAAAAATGGCTATTGCAGTAGTGTCTTCCACGAAAGGCGATCTCAATGACTATAGCATAGGGTAACGATCACAGACCGGAAATAAATTGTATATTTGTACTTTCCTATTAATGCAAGTATCTCCCAGTAGGGCTGAATACTTGTGTTGTAGACAAACATTTATTGGACGAAACAGCACGAATAGTAGTTCCCAGTGGTTATATACTGGGTACAAATAATAATACATAAAAATTATTATATGGGGAACTTCCGAGGCGATAATAGGGAATAATAGAACAAAGAAGTATGTGTTAGCACTCGGAAAAATTGACAGACAAACAACAATAGAAAAAAACGAAGAACAATACATGGTCCGAAGTGGGATCGAACCCGTACTCAGTGGCACCGCGCCTTGCCACGAGAAGCCGAACGCTTGGTACACTGCCACGCAGCCAACTAAAAAAATTGGCTATTGCAGTAGTGTCTTCCACGAAAGGCGATCTCAATGACTATAGCATAGGGTAACGATCACAGACCGGAAATAAATTGTATATTTGTACTTTCCTATTAATGCAAGTATCTCCCAGTAGGGCTGAATACTTGTGTTGTAGACAAACATTTATTGGACGAAACAGCACGAATAGTAGTTCCCAGTGGTTATATACTGGGTACAAATAATAATACATAAATATTATTATATGGGGAACTTCCGAGGCGATAATAGGGAATAATAGAACAAAGAAGTATGTGTTAGCACTCGGAAAAATTGACAGACAAACAACAATAGAAAAAAACGAAGAACAATACATGGTCCGAAGTGGGATCGAACCCGTACTCAGTGGCACCGCGCCTTGCCACGAGAAGCCGAACGCTTGGTACACTGCCACGCAGCCAACTAAAAAAATTGGCTATTGCAGTAGTGTCTTCCACGAAAGGCGATCTCTATGACTATAGCATAGGGTAACGATCACAGACCGGAAATAAATTGTATATTTGTACTTTCCTATTAATGCAAGTATCTCCCAGTAGGGCTGAATACTTGTGTTGTAGACAAACATTTATTGGACGAAACAGCACGAATAGTAGTTCCCAGTGGTTATATACTGGGTACAACTAATAATACATAAATATTATTATATGGGGAACTTCCGAGGCGATAATAGGGAATAATAGAACAAAGAAGTATGTGTTAGCACTCGGAAAAATTGACAAACAACAATAGAAAAAAACGAAGAACAATACATGGTCCGAAGTGGGATCGAACCCGTACTCAGTGGCACCGCGCCTTGCCACGAGAAGCCGAACGCTTGGTACACTGCCACGCAGCCAACTAAAAAAATTGGCTATTGCAGTAGTGTCTTCCACGAAAGGCGATCTCAATGACTATAGCATAGGGTAACGATCACAGACCGGAAATAAATTGTATATTTGTACTTTCCTATTAATGCAAGTATCTCCCAGTATGGCTGAATACTTGTGTTGTAGACAAACATTTATTGGACGAAACAGCACGAATAGTAGTTCCCAGTGGTTATATACTGGGTACAAATAATAATACATAAATATTATTATATGGGGAACTTCTTAAATAACTTCATAAATATTATTATATGGGGAAATTTGTACCCAGTATATAACCACTGGGAACTACTATTCGTGCTGTTTCGTCCAATAAATGTTTGTCTACAACACAAGTATTCAGCCCTACTGGGAGATACTTGCATTAATAGGAAAGTACAAATATACAATTTATTTCCGGTCTGTGATCGTTACCCTATGCTATAGTCATTGAGATCGCCTTTCGTGGAAGACACTACTGCAATAGCCAATTTTTTTAGTTGGCTGCGTGGCAGTGTACCAAGCGTTCGGCTTCTCGTGGCAAGGCGCGGTGCCACTGAGTACGGGTTCGATCCCACTTCGGACCATGTATTGTTCTTCGTTTTTTTCTATTGTTGTTTGTCTGTCAATTTTTCCGAGTGCTAACACATACTTCTTTGTTCTATTATTCCCTATTATCGTTTCGGAAGTTCCCCATATAATAATATTTATGTATTATTATTTGTACCCAGTATATAACCACTGGGAACTACTATTCGTGCTGTTTCGTCTAATAAATGTTTGTCTACAACACAAGTATTCAGCCCTACTGGGAGATACTTGCATTAATAGGAAAGTACAAATATACAATTTATTTCCGGTCTGTGATCGTTACCCTATGCTATAGTCATTGAGATCGCCTTTCGTGGAAGACACTACTGCAATAGCCAATTTTTTTAGTTGGCTGCGTGGCAGTGTACCAAGCGTTCGGCTTCTCGTGGCAAGGCGCGGTGCCACTGAGTACGGGTTCGATCCCACTTCGGACCATGTATTGTTCTTCGTTTTTTTCTATTGTTGTTTGTCTGTCAATTTTTCCGAGTGCTAACACATACTTCTTTGTTCTATTATTCCCTATTATCGCCTCGGAAGTTCCCCATATAATAATATTTATGTATTATTATTTGTACTCAGTATATAACCACTGGGAACTACTATTCGTGCTGTTTCGTCCAATAAATGTTTGTCTACAACACAAGTATTCAGCCCTACTGGGAGATACTTGCATTAATAGGAAAGTACAAATATACAATTTATTTCCGGTCTGTGATCGTTACCCTATGCTATAGTCATTGAGATCGCCTTTCGTGGAAGACACTACTGCAATAGCCATTTTTTTTAGTTGGCTGCGTGGCAGTGTACCAAGCGTTCGGCTTCTCGTGGCAAGGCGCGGTGCCACTGAGTACGGGTTCGATCCCACTTCGGACCATGTATTGTTCTTCGTTTTTTTCTATTGTTGTTTGTCTGTCAATTTTTCCGAGTGCTAACACATACTTCTTTGTTCTATTATTCCCCAATATAGAGCAGCATATTTTGTTCTCGACAAATTTCTTGTAATTGACTAAGTGTGTAAAAATCATGTCTCTGGTTGATCTCCCTGCTCTGAAGCTACATTGAGACTCGGGAAGAACACGTTCTGCAAGTCTATGCAGGCGTTTAAGTATAACTCAAGCAAAAGCCTTGCCGGCTGTTCTAAGGAGAGAAATGCCTCTGTAATTATTGCAGTCGCCCCTGTCTCCTTTGTTTATATATACCGTTACGATATTGGCATTTCTCATATCATGAGGTATTTCTCCTTGTCTCCAGCATTTGGTTATCAGTTTGTATAGATGTGGAAGTAGTACGTTTAAGTTTTCCTTTAGTACATCTGTGTGAATGTTGTCATTTTCTGCAGCTTTTCCTCATGAGAGGGCATTTATAGCGTCAGCAAGTTCGTTCAAAGTAGGGTCATCATCCAGCTCGGACATTGTAAGATATTTGGGTATTGATTGTGCTAGAGCTGTGTTTGCTGGTCTGTCATCATTGTATAGGTTGGAATAGTGTCCAACCCATCTTTCCATTTGTTGTCCCTTATCAGTAATAGGTTCTCCAAACTTTGATTTTAGGGGGGTTAATTTAGTTATTTTTGGTCCAAGGGCCTTTTTATATTGTCGTGCATGGTTTTTGAGTCGCCCCTGTCTGAGGCATTCTGTATTTAAAAGCATAGATTGTTCCAGTATTCGTTTGCGTATCTTCTTGCTTCACGTTGTAGAGTGACTTGTGCATGTTTAAGCTGATATTTGGTGATTTGATTGGGGTTATATTTGAAGTTCAGTAGAGTCTTTTTCTTATTAGCTATTAGTGGGTCTAGTCTTGCTGCATTTTCTTTGACCCAGTCGTTCTATGAGAAAGCGCAATTATTGCTGTGTGATTTCAAAGAGTACCAGTTGTCATCCACACTTAATGAATCTTCTGCTTCTTCTACCAGTTCTTCAAACTTAGATCTAAAGATGTCTTTGTTCTATGAGATTTTAGTCGCTGTGATGTTAATCTTGGCAGCTGGAGACTATCTGGATTTGTAAATACGACTACTTCTAGCTTTGATCTTACTGATGACGAGAGCGTGGTCTGTATTGCAGTCTGCACTGTGATATGTTCGTGTTATTCTGATGTTATTTAATGAATGGCTACGTGTAAGAACTAGGTCTAGTTGGTGCCAGTGACCACTTCTAGCATGACGCTATGTTACTTTATGTTTGTGTTTCACATTAAAGTAAGTATTTGTTACGCATAGATGATTATCTGAAAAGAATTCTAGGAGTCTCTGACCATTTTCGTTTATTTTTCCAATGCCGTGATGACCTAGGCATGTTGGCCAAGATTGTTGATCAGATCGTGTGCGTGCGTTGAAATCACCGAGTAAGTATAATAGCTCATCTTTTGGAAGTGAGTCAATGATCATTTGAAGTTGTTGCTAGAAGTTGTCTTTCTCTTCGCCTGATGCAGCCAACGTTGGTGCATAGGCACTAATGATATTTATTAATCCACTCTTTGAAGCATCATCGAGCGTTCAGACACTGCTTTTGGCGTGGTTATGGAGTTAATATGTTTGTTATGTACAGCGAAGCCTACTCCATGTAGTCGTGGCTTTTCGACACTTAGACCCTGCCAGAAAAAAAGTATAATCTTCTTCCTTTACAGAGCCACAGTCTGAGAGTCTTGTTTCTTGTCGGGCAGCAATATCAACATGTAGCCTATTTAGTTCTTTATCTATGAGTGATGTTGTTCTAATTTGCCCTTCTGTCGGTGTGTTTGCTTTTGCAAGGCCAGGGCACATGGATATGTGTATATATACATATATATATATATATATATATATATATATATATATGTGTATATATATACATGTGCCCTGTTTTTTTCATGTCAAATATCCTGTATATTTTAAGAATTGTAATATACATGTAGTACATGATATTTTTCTTTCTATTTCCTTAACTATAGGAGTCAGTGTATCATTACTGCTAGATTTAGTTATCTCTCTCAATTTCTCTCTTTATCTCCAGTCATTTTAATGTACTCTTTAAACACATTCAAAATTGGAAAGAAAGTTGTTGTCTAACTGATTAGCTGACCACTGTGTGCATTTAAACGTTGGATTTGAATATGTACGGCTTTTTTCAATTGAATATACCCCATTGTTGTTTCGCAACTGTATCGTCGGTGGCTTTAATTATTTTCGTTATTCCGTGGTTCATGTGCTCTGTACAAGTTGAAAACATCACATATATGTAATTCCCAGCATAAATCCTTTTTGTTTCAAGTGTACAACATATGTGAACCATTTTACTTACAGTTTGTATTAATTTTGCAAGCTAGAAGAAGAAAAATATTAGACTAATGTTTGGAAAAAATAACGTTATTTTTCTCATATCATAAAAACATATAACCGATTTGGCTTTGCCCTGAGAAAATGTGTTTCCACAGAAGTGTCCATGTCATATTATGGCGGCACATTAATTCCTTGTGGTACAACTTCAGCGTGTCTTTTGCAGGAAATTGCGACACAGTATCGGTAGTAGATGTTTATATTCGCAGTTTACTTTCCTTTGCACAATTGTTTTACGGGTAATGTCATTGCACCAGCAATGCATGCACTATCCACATCATGTGTTTTGCATGTGGAAAAGTAAACTTAACAAATCTGTGCATAAACCTTATTTCAGAGCCTAGAGTGATGTTCTGTAACTTTTTAAAAGGGTTATAACCTTTCAAGGGGTTACTGTAGTTAAACAATATTTCAATGTTTTCACACTTCATTGCTGACACATGTTCCTAGTATTAAAATGTCTCAACTGTTTTGAGTTTTTGCCCTGTTACATTTATTTTTGCAACAACTTCAATAGGGCTATTTGGTCAGTAATCTTTCTTTTCTTTTAACATGTGCCCCTCATTTTATATCTAGTCTGAGTATCGTGTATGTTAGATCGTGTGTGTTAGATCGTGTGTGTTAGATCGTGTGTGTTCCTGTTAAAAATAAAAGCCATTAGAAAACCGAAGGATATTAATAGTTCTGACATCATCACTGGCAATTCTTCGATGGTCCTCTCCAGTCATAATTATTTTCAAAAAGACAATTGCGAGTAAATTAGGAAAGACTAGCCAGCCTGTGGAATTCCAAATGGTGTTCTGAATCATTACTGTGGTGTCCGCAATAAATTACAATTGTAGAAATATTTTATAATGCGAATTATTTTGGCACCGAAGGTGTACATCCTCACCGTGTCCGTTGATCTGCTTCTCTCTAATAAATACATTTTTGAAGTACATGAACATGCATTATCGTTATAGCTCGTGTTGGACTTATTTCTCATAGTGAGTTATACGATTGATGATCTGATATGTTGTACTGACCTGAGAGAAAGTATTCATGTGGGGGCTTTGCAATGTTTTTTTCTTATGATTGCTGTTCGGCTGAGTGCAAATTTGTACATTACTTTACGCTGATGACTGAAAGGACCCGTAGCTCTGTATCTTTGGCAAATATGTATATATACATTCTTTTGAGAGTTATAATTTAGCACTGGATATATGATGATGATACCATTTCAGTCTCTGACAATTCGTCTTGCAGATAACAGTGAGAGCATATATCAGTCTCCCCCGTCGCCTGCACTGCAGTACACACAGGGAGTACATGTGAAATATGCACTGTGTTTTGAATGTTATATACTAGAGAAGCTCACAAACATCATAAACAATTGATATAATGGTTCTACTGCTCTACAGTTTGCTAGAATAAATGATGCAGTTACTATTTCTGCATTATGCCAAGCTAATGGTTTTTTCTAGTTTGTGTTAGGTAATAATATCAATCATAATGAAGATAATTCTATAAGTAACACATGCATTGAGGAGATACTTCATCTCAGTGATTAATATATGGTTGAGGGGACATTACAGTTTAATAATAAGTGGGATGTGAACACGATCTAAGAAAAGTAGACGTTGTGTTGCATAACGGGACATTCATATCCAATGCACCTTTATCTGTCAAACTTGTTCATGCTCGACATAACCTGAAATGTACAAACGAGAACTGCACGTAAACCGAAGTACATAAATCTGAAACGCGAGAGACTGGTATTGAACAGATTATGAATAATTCATGATGAACAACAACTAAGTCTAGAAATATGAGGAGGTTCACAAATTCACATTGCAGGGAGATCTGTATCTATCGTGTAGCTCTTTCTCTGCCTCTGTTATTAAGAATGTTTAACCCGCATATCGCAAATTATTAATGTTGTGACGGTTGACTTTAATTCCATTTTTGTCTACTATTGATCATATCATATATTCGCTGTAAAGTGAAAACAAATACGTCGACAAAACACAGCCTTGTCCGACTCCTTGTTTAATATATTGAAATTGCTCAATGCCGCTTACGTGTGGTTTAACGCTTTTGATCTGCGAAATGACAAATAGTATTTAGGATAGAAAACACATTTCTAAACATAAAAACGTATTCAATAATTATTACCTCATATACATGCGATACACGTATCACAAATTACACGATAGTTAAGTCTATTTTTAACACATCTGCAACACATTTTCTTTCAAATAGGGTTAACTATTTTTCTCGTATTTTTAAACGCCGTCTACTTGGTTCAAACTGTCTACCATCATCATCATCATGTGTCATACCGGTTGACGTAGGCAATCATGTCCTTACACAATATTTTATCTACAGTGCATCGTATCAGTTCTTTTGTTGACTGTTTTCCATGCCATGACACCAAGCTGTCCAGTATTTTCTCTCATTGTCCTCCGCGATCTCTCTTTCTTTTTATTTTGCCAGTTTTGCCAAGTATTCCAACTTTCCTCTTCTCATGATGTGCCCAAAAAATTTGTGCTTGTTTCTTTCTGATGTTTTTTAGGAGCTCCCTTTTTTGTGTTGGCTGAGTCTAACTAGAACAGAGAAAAATAGATGGCACAAAACAAAAAAAATAAAGTTGCAGAGGTATAATTTTAATAGGGAACAGGCAAAAAAATGCAGTGCTGTGGTAAAGCTGGTAGCAAGGAGCCAGTAGTGGGCTTCAATGTAATTCAAAGAGTGAACGATAATAGCTATTAATTGTCTAAATATTTATATTTCAACAGAGCAATTACAACAAGCAACAAAATGCATAGTTAGTATCCTCACGGCTTCACATATATATTGTCTGTGGCATCTAAAGTGCACGAAAGGAAAAAAGAACGCGCACGTACTATTCCATATACTTACATATTGATACGCATAGTATTCCTATGAGGTTAACAAAAATGAAACTGTCACATATGAACATACTTCTCAACAAAAATGTTGATCATATTAATTGAACAGACTGTTTGAAGTCTATGTGGGTGTTTGATGTTTTTTTTTCTCTATATCATGCTGCAAGTGTTTAGTGTTTTTTTCTCTATGTTAGGCTGGATGTGTTTGGTGTTTTTTTCTCTTCGTCAGGCTGGAGGTGTTTCATGTTTTTTAGCTCTATGTCAGGATGCAGGTGTTTGATTTTTTTTCTCTACGTCAGGCTGGAGGTGTTTATTAGCAGGCATGTCGTAGATGATCTCTGACACCTTAATGAAGGTGTTTGTCGCAGGGATGTCGTTGATGATCTCTAATACCTTGATTGGGTTGTTCATGTCGTATATAATCTCTGATACATTGATGGAGGTGTTTGTCGCAGGAATGTCGTAGATGATCGACTATACCTTAATGGAAGTGTTTGTCCCATGGATGCCGTATATGATCCCTGATTCCTTGATTCCACCATCATTCACCTTCTTTCTATTTTCAATTAACGATACTCTCCATAACTAATCATCGTTAAATGCTATGATTAAATTTCTGATTTATTTATATTTACGAACATTGTGAAGTTTTGCTTATTCCGTTAGATCCATTTCGTTAAATTAACAAGAAAAATATATGCGTATGTTAATGTTATTTGTAACCTGTGCTGTAACACTCTCTATACACAAATCCACTGCCATATTGTATTGCTCTCTGAGTTAATATTAAAAATTAAAATCTCATTTGCAAATAAAAAGACAGTTTCTTCTGTTTCTTGTCAACTTATTGTGGGGCATATCTTATATATGCGGTGTTTTCTTTTTCCTTTCAACTCTCTTTATAGCATAGGTCTTTTACAGACATTGTATTCTTTTTTTTTCTTTCAACTTTTCTCGAGCATATGTCATATATAGACATTGCCTTTTTTTTCTTTCAACTTTTCTCAAGCATATGTCTTATATAGACATTGTCTTTTTGTTCATTTCGTCTCCTCGTGGAGAATAGGTCATATATAGACATTGTATTATGTTTTCTTTCAACTCCATGTGGAATATAGGTCTTATATCGACATTGTGCTTACATATAATTAAATATTAATTTTTCATAGTTGGTTTAAATGTGTATTCCTCTTCGTTGTCCGCTTCTTGTTTCTTCTTCTCCCTCTTTCTTCATTATCGGTGTTTAGTTACTATGCTTAAACGAAGAAATAATGTTCCCATAATAAAACGAGTCGTTAACAGTAGGTCATCATTGACATTGTAACAAAGCGGTCACAGAGGAAAGATGGCTCATCTAAACAAGTATGATAGTGCACGACTAGTCATTGGCATATTATAGTAGATGTAACATTAAAGCAACAGCAGCAAGTTTAAGAAATATAGTGTAAATGTAAAGGGATGTTTCGTTTCTCGTAACAGCCCGTCCGAAACGAAACATACAGTATTAATGACTGTGTCATTTTTATTTTTTTTAAAAGATCAACACACAGTAAATATGCATCCTTCTACATTCCACCATCTAGTTAGTCAGGCAGTATTACCGGAAACATAGCTTACACAAGCCCTGCCCTTAGATTTCGAAGTGTTTCAAACATTTCTTCATGCATACAAGGGTACAAAACCGGTTTGGGAAACAATTATTTAGTTTTAGAAAAGTTGGATCAAAACACTTACAAGTTCATTGTATTCCGGAAACTGAAATATATCATATGGAACCGCACATGAGTAAACACACAATACATCAACACATGTCTAAACAAGTATATATATATATATATATATATATATATATATATATATACGTATATATATAAAGCATTTAATACAAGACGGGAATCGGGCTTTGACACACCGACAGTATAAAAATTGTATATCAGAATTTCAGGCGAAATATGACGATTTAGTGCTCTACACACAAGTATGCTGGCTAAGCAGAGGGAGTTGTTTGAGGCGGTTTTTTGCTTTGAGAAACGAGGTAAAGCAGTTTTTAGAGAAACATGATACCAAAAAAAGAACTGATCAGAAAAATGTCTGATCCACAATTTAACAGCGCATTGACCGTTTTAACTGATATCACCCAGCACATGAATGAACTCAACGTGAAGCTACAGGGACGTTCCAAACAGTCTCAGATTTGGTAGGACATCTCATCATCATCATCATTGAGTGCCGTCTCCGCAACGAAGGTTGGCTACAATGGAGCGCCATTCTGCTCTATCTCTTGCTTTGATGGTGCAGGTTGTTATCGGTTGATTTGTCCATCTTTTGATGTTACTCGTCCATGTTAATCTTGGTCTGCCTCTGCCTCTTTTACCTTGTATTTTCCCCTCCAGGATCACTTTCAGTAGGCTGTTGTGTCTTTTAACATGGCCTAAGAATCGCATTTGTCTTGTTCTAATTGTGTTCAGAAGTTCTCTTTTCATTTTTAGTTGTTTTAAGACTTCGTCGTTTGTTTTCTTTTCCTTCCATCCAATTCTACCTATTCTTCTATATATCCACATTTCAAAGGCTTCGATTCTCTGTTCTGTTTTCTTGTCTAATGTCCATGTTTCAGCACCATATAGGAATATTGAGAAGATGTAACATTTTGCTATTCTTAGTTTTAGCTCTGGTGTTATTTGTTTTGATGTTAGTATGCACTTCATGACATTAAAATTACTTTTTGCCATTCCTATTCTATTGTTTATTTCAGTTGTACATTTTCCATCACTGGTTATAGTATGTCCAAGGTAGTTATAGTTCTGAACTGTCTCAAGGTCTATTCCTTCAATTTTGATATCCACTTGTGGGTTTTGAGTATTTTCTTTGTTTATGATCATAGTTTTAGTCTTTTTGATATTCATATCTAGTCCATATATTGGACACCTAGATGGATTTATAAGTCAACTAAACGTTTTTAGATTTACCCTGGCCAAAGAAAACTTCATTCATTTTCCTTCGTGCAAAGAATTGATTGAGGAGTGCAGTGACACTGATTTCAAATTTTCTGTATTAATGTTAGACAAACTATTGGAGCAATTCAATGAATGATTTTATGATTTCAGTGGTATATGAACAGAACTGGCATTGTTTAACAACACTATGAAGAGTGACATTTTTCAACAACATAACACTTTTCAGTTGGAGTTATGTAACCTCCAAAGTGACCCCTTTTTCCAATCAAGGATGGAGATAGGAGTTGACATTTGGATACTTGTGCCACGGGAAAAATATCCCGCATTGAGTGATTTCAGTTTGAAACTTACTTCTATGTTCGGAAGCACATATATATGTGAATGCGCTTTTTCAACAATGAAGGAGATTAAATCGTCACAAAGAAAGCGACTCACTGATGGCCACCTTCAGGATTTATTACGATAAATCATCATCATCTTTACACATTGACTTTGATGAACTTGTTGCTGCACATGAACGTCCACATTGTTCTCATTAAGGTTTGTTACATGTCACGTTTAAAATGACCTAACTAAAACATGTTTGTTAAACAAAATAAATAGCAACTTTTATTCATTTTTATAAATCAAATATATATTTGTAACAGTTGCAACAAAATGATTTATGTAAGCAAATAATGCCGATAAATAACAAAAACATTACCTTAAAACAAATGCCATGTTTATTTGTATTGATGTTGTTATGAGTGTGGTTTATATAAAATGTCACTGAGCGTATGAAATGTCAATGACTGAACACCATGAAAGATATGGCCTTTCCAGGGTGTTAAATGGATCACAACATAATGATGCAAGTCATGCCATCCTCATCATTGAGTGACGCCTCCGCATCGAAAGTTGACTGCAGCGGAGCGTTATTCCATCCCGCTCCTCCTGCTTTGACAGTGTATGGTGTCATAATCTGACTTGTCTATCTTTTGATGTTACTCGCCAGTGTTATTCTTGGTCTGCCTCGGCCTCTTTGACTTTGCATTTTCCCTCCAAGATTACTTTTAGTCTGCTGCTTGTCTTTGAACATCCTCCAAATCTCATCATTTGTATTGTTTGAGTTGTGTTCAGTAGTTCTCATTTCTAGTTTTTACAAAACTTCATTGTTTGTTTTCTTTTCTTTCCATCCAATTCTTTATAGTCTTCTATAAATCCACATTTCAAAGTCTTCATTTTTTTTCCTTGTCTAAAGTTCATGTGTCGGTATCATACAGTAGTATTGGGAAGATATAGCATTTTGCTATTCTAAGTTTTAGCCCTGGCGTTATTTGGTTTGATGCTAATACATCATTAAAAGTAAGTAAGTCATGTACAATCTCGGCAACAATGAATAAAAGAGGTTGATTTCAAACATAAAGGTGCAGAAAAATCATAATAATCATTGAATAATGAAAAAAAAACAATGAAGACATAAGATTTAATAAGTGAAAAGAAATAGTTTACGAAAAGATTATAAGGAGAAAATTAAATAAAAGAACACATGGAAGAAAACATAATATGTACAGGAAGATGAGACACCGACCGATAATGAAGAAATTACTGTCAAGACATTAGAGAGACTTTAAACTAAAGAAGAATGGAAGTGAAAGATATAACTGGTAACAACAATTCGTTTTTGTCTTCTCTTTCCATTTGAATTTAGATTCTATGACCAGGAATTATTTCTAGGGTCGGTATATGTTTTCAACACTCGAACAAATGACAAACAATCAACAACAGAAATAAACAACAACAGAAGACAGCTCTAAGAATGATCAAGCGCGTACTCCTCATTTTAAAAAAAAAATGAATCACTGAGTTGTGGTGAATGTCCTTAAATCCTCTCATAAATAATTGTGAATGTGAGCACTCTACGACACTAACCCAACAGCAACCTTTGACAAACATGTTTATGAATAAATCTATATGAAAGGTTTTCGCCTTGAGTTGGTTAGATACGCTACAAAACACAATAAAAAACATCTCAAACTGTTGTGGTCTCCTTCTTATTGTGTCTTTTCCTTTTAATCCAACCAGTCTCAGATCTAAACAAATAAATACGAGACGCCTATGAAAAAATCATGACCGGAATGAAGTGTGTATGGCATACCAGGGTAAAGTACTACTGGTAATTCATCGTGAATTGTTATAAAAACAGATTAAAAAAAAAAAAGATTTAAAAAGACAAAAAAACTGAAACAATGAATGCATGAGATATCACAAATTAACCGTGACATATCTGGTCGTCATCAAACCAAATGAAATATGGGTGTAAGATCAAACGGGCAACCATACCATAGACACTTATGGAATATTAAAGGCATTAGTGCAGGCCAAAGGGAAACCAAATACAGGATCCAAAGATTGTAAGCCGCATCTATCCCAGGGCACTGGAAGACATACACAGAAGGAAAGGATGATGCCGAAGAACCAAAGTGTGGATCACATAACTTACACTTGGAATAAGTTTTACAATCTGAAAGTGGAGATATTGAAACTAATTATTGAAAGTCCATTAATGGGTCCCTTTAAAGCTATTAATAACAATAAAAACACATTATATTAATCGCTTCATTACTGGGAGTTTGGCGTCTTGGCAGACTGCTGTTTAGCAAGCAATCAAGATAAGTCAATATTTTGGTAAAATATTTTAGTGTCTTATCCTGGGTGATGCTTCGCTGATCAGCTTCTCTCGTGGATGAATCTGCAACTATTGAGCATACATATCGATCTGCAGAAAAACAAAGATATATTCATGCTCCTGTTCTCGTCTTATTTCCCTGCGCCTTCTAAATTTGATATTAGAATTGCCTCGTAAGTTGCTGTGATATTTTTGTTCTCCATCTGCTATGATAAGAAGGCACATTTTCCCAGTTTCTGTCGTCACTGATAGAGAATATTTCCTCACGAAAGCCATGCATGCATACTTATATCTCAGGACTGGTATGCCCTCTGATCTCCTTTCGTCTCTAAATTCGTCATAAAATAGTTATTTAGGTATATCAATGTTTGCCATTTTTCTTTCATGACCCAGTCACCTTTGTCTACGACTCCTAAGTGTTGCCATGACGGATGGGAGTTTGGCTCGTTGTAAGACAATATAGTTGTTTACTTTGTCCTGCCATTTGATGTTCACAATCTTTCGAAGGCAACGCACATGAAAGCTGTTTAACCTGTTCTCCTGCCCTGCATAGGTAGTCAACGTTTCTGATCCGTATAGAAGTATACTAAGTACACAACTTTGGTAAATATGAATCTTAGTCCTGGGTGTTAATTTGGTGTGGGCATATGCTCTCATTTTAAGTTTACAAAAATATGGAAGCTGCTTTTCAGATTCGGGGTATATATAGAATATGAGAATAAAGGCCGCTTTGACTAGTACAGTCGGCACGAGGTGTTCAAGTCGGACATACCTTTTCGTTATCCCAATACAAAAAAATGATTGAAGAAATTGTTTAACCCTTTCGGGATTTCTGGTTTGAAACACGACGAGTTCTCAATTCTTATGATCAAAAGTATCGAAATATATTAATCATTTTAATTATCTATTAAAATCAAATATATGATAAACATTATTTTGGGCATTGTTTTTATCATTCACATTGAGAACAATAGTTTGCATAACGTTGGGAACATATGGCTATTACTTCATTTACACAGACAAAGGTCCTTCGAGACGCTCGCGGTAATTTAGTGTTTTGAGAAACGATTAAGAGATCTTGAGTATCGGTCTGTAATGATCAATGGAGGCCACTGGAAAATGCATGTTTTTGTTGAATGTCGTGTATTGCGTTATAATATTCGTAGTTAATGACGTTAGGCAAGGGACACATAAACCACTGCTATTGGCACCCTAATATGTTGAACCTCTAGGAAACCCAAGAGGTTTGACAAATGATGTGTATGGAGACATATTACTTAGTTCCCTAGTTAATTTGGTTGTTAGTTAGAAAATAAGTTAGTCAGTTAGTTGAATATTGAGGTAGTTAGTCAGTTATTTGATTAGCAAGTTTTTGTTTATTTATTACTTGGGTAGCTTTTTAGTTAGTCAGTTAGTTAGTTAGTTAGTCAGTTCGTTCGTTCGCTTTCGTCAGCTTTGACCTCTGACGAAGTCCCACCCACTCAATTTTGTGGGACCGAATTTTGCGTGTAAAGTCTGTTTTATCCCATTACAGGATGCCCCTCGCCATG
This sequence comes from Megaustenia siamemsis, assembly GCA_032433765.1. NCBI lineage: Eukaryota > Metazoa > Mollusca > Gastropoda > Stylommatophora > Ariophantidae > Megaustenia > Megaustenia siamemsis. The sequence goes on along the minus strand of JAVIAB010000101.1, from coordinate 44,744,933 downwards.
CAGGCAGATTTACTCCGACTTCAGAGGTAAGTTAGTCAGTTATTTGATTAGCTAGTTCGTCTTTAATTTTTACATGGGTTGCTTTTTAGTTAGATAGTCAGTTAGTTAGTTAGTCAGTTATTTGATTAGCTAGCTTGTGTTTATTTATTACTTGGGTAGCTTTTTAGTTAGATAGTCAGTAAGTTAGTTAGTCAGTTATTTGATTAGCTAGTCTGGGTTTATTTATTACTTGGGTAGTTTTTTAGTTAGATAGTCAGTTAGTTAGTTAGGCAGTTATTTGATTAGCTAGTTTGTGTTTATTTATTCCTCGGGTAGCTTTATAGTTAGATAGTCAGTAAGTTAATTAGTCAGTTATTTGATTAGCTAGTTTGTATTTATTTATTACTTGGGTTACTTTTTAGTTAGATAGTCAGTTAGTTAGTTAGTCAAACAGATCATAATCACTGCACATCAGGTAGTTCCATACGAGTTCGAATCCCCCTCCTTAGTATATATTTTAACATGTAGTAACTGATAACTGACGATAGCGACAGATCATGTTTGCTGAATTATTAATTTACGTCTTCTCCCCGCGAAACATATTTGAATGGCTCCCTTCGACGTGATGATGTTGCAGTCTATTTAATGTTGCAGATTGAGATTCATTACTTGAATCACGTACTGGTCCTATCTCTCCACGTGCAGTTAGAATGCCAACACTCTCCATTTATTAACCATAATCTGAAACAAACGAGTTTGTTCGTAATTTTCTTCCTACATCCCAACATTTTGAGACAAAAAAGAAGCACATTTTAACCAGAATGGCATAGCTTCTTAAAGAAAACAAAACTATGAACGATGTTGATAAATATTTCTATTAACTCTTTCTGTACGGGAGGGTTTTATAAATTCAGCGGCAGAGATTTCAAAGACACATTTATTCATATTTTTAAGTATTAAGTTAACGACGCGAGTTAGTATTGCCGGTAGTTGTTCTTGCTGGCTGGATATTAACTCTTTTGGTAGGTGGCTTTTATCATTGCAACGGACATTTCAAAGACAACACTGTTCATTCTTTTAAGAATCAATGTTCATGTTTCTATTTATCTAACACTTAATATATTATATATAAATGTTTAGATAAATAAACAAGGAATTTGATTTCACCAATACTGAGATGATACAAGACCTATAAAAAGAATATGGTTTGATGAGAGTTTACACTAATCAATTGAAAGTGACGCACTGAGCGGCTAAACGGGCATGACAAAACCGGCATGGTTCATGATGCGTAGAAACGTACGGAAATAGTTAAACATATTAACACTACGGTGTTATGATCCCATTGATAGCTTCGTAGCTTCTATTTGACTTAGAGATAAAAGAGGAGTAGATGTAGCTATAGTAGCCTTATAACTCAGCATCAAGAAAATGACAAGAAAACACGCAGCCATTGTAACTACATTGATACATGGTCTAAACAAAGAGACTGATTATAGTACAATGGTCTATATCAGCAAATATTTGATTAGACTAACTCGACATGAACAAACATTCTTGAAAAAAAACGTTGAATACATTGCAATATTGCAATCTCTGAAAGCTATAAAGACGTGAAAGAATGTAAAGTGTGAACATGTGGGTATTACGAACATATTCACCGTCCTGTACTAAAAAGCTAGTAGTAGAAGTAGACCCCATTATTAAAGCAAAAGCTACCCGTGGAAATTCACTCTGTCAATTCACTGCAATTATAGGGTGTCTCATTTGATAAGGAAACCTGCATTTCCTGTAATGGTTTTTCCACTATTGAGGATATTGAGAATAAATTGAAGGGCTAAATTCATTTGAACATAAATGTGACGTTAACATAGATAATGCATGTTTGCATCCAAATAAGAAAAAAGTATGACCATAACACCGAGTATTGTAGCGAGTGAAACACCCCGTATATCTTGAATCGTAACTGTAGGAACAAAGACATTACCATAAGTGGCTAGGAAGAGCATCCCAAAGCGGATCCTTAAGTAGGTCTGATTAAGTAAAGTAAAGGTCCCATCACGTCAAGAGGCGTATATGGAATTCGGTGTTAGTGACCATAATTTGTATAGACCTTCAGCACATGATTCTTTGGGGTAATGTGGTCGGTATTACGCCCGTGTCGCTTTACTTTCGCAGAAAAAAAGCAGGTACCCATTTAAGGTTGGGTGAAACAGGATGCCAGTCGGTCAGGATCGAACCCAACCTCTTGTCCTTTGTAGTCCAGTTCACTAACCACTGAGCTATCGCGACTCCAAGGTCTAATTTAAAAATTCCAGAAATTGGCGAAATTTTGGAATGTAATGGTTGTATGTGGTCACCATGTTGTTAACTACAACAAGCTTCTCACGCATGAACGAATTGATTCTCTCATGAGGTTTGTTGAAAGCGGCTTCAAATAAGCTCACAGAGAAGCAAATAATAAAATGAACGAATATCTACCAGACACAGTTCCTTGAATTAGCAATCAGTGCAGGCTGTGTTTATAACATACTAAAACAAAATCACATACACACTTAAACAACTAATCACTAGACATTATTTTCTACATTATTATTCTGACCTCTACTGCATTAAACGAGATCTAGAAAAAAAAGAAGAAAAAACCAAAATAGCAAATTCAGTTTCGGAAATAATTGTTTCAATATATATATATATATGTATATATATATATATATATATATATATGTATGTATGTATAGAGAGTTGGGGGATGGGGGGGGGGAGTTGTTCCCAAACTGAAATCTCAATGCAACATATTACGTTGTCCGGCCATTAATGTCGAAAAATTGAATTGTTGCACTTCTTACAACTTTATAATCTATGGAAAGTGCACATACACTGTCGTCGAAACTTTGGAAAGTTTAATTATCACTTCACTGACGTCCAAAAGAGACGCTCACTAATCACAAACCGGCGGATGTTTCATTTTCATGGATTCGTTGATCTGCTTGCTCTAAGTGCCACTGTCATGTGCAACACTCTCTCGAAAACTCTGTAAAAGTATTTATCAATGTTGTTACATTTATATCAACTCATAATGAGGAAATTAGCCGCTGTTTCGCGCATATGATTAAAGTTGCGAACCAACTGAAAGACTCAGCGATAATTAGTCTACAGCTCATCGTTTTCATTTCTAATCAATTCACCGCAGCGTCAAACTTGCATACACTATCATTTTACACTCGGCTTTATCTTGATTGCAATATTTTGTATATCGATCTCAGCATTATTTTTTTACGTTTTATTCCCAAATAGCTGGGGAATAAGACGCCGGCCTCGAGAGGTTGTGGGTTCAAATCCCGGCTGCACCGATTGGGATTATTATTTATGATTTCTCTCTGCGGCAACCACCCCTGGTCTCAGCAGCGAGGCCCAGCTTGAAACGTAAATTACTAATCGACGGAAAAAATATGACTACCTCCGAAATTGGTGTTATCTGCCTGTATGGCGAGATACCCCTGGGCACACGGCTGCCAGGGAAAAATGGATCAACACGCAAAATTCAGTTCCTAGTCTCTAGGGACTTCGTCAGAGGTAAATTGATGGCGATCAAAATAAAAAAATCCCAAATAAAATTATTATTTTAAAAATATTTATGGATGCCTAGAAGCCGTAATGGTTCATGTCTCTCACACATCCCTGACGTCATCTAGAGCGTGCAAGTTATGTCATCCCATGAGAAGACGCAGCCAACACTAACATCTGGAAGTGGGAAAGCGCCAGTTAAGTCATGTACTTCTCTATCTGTATGCACCATCCTGAATAGAGAACGCAGAGGAACACATGGTAACAAAATAATACAACAAATGGAAGTGGAAACAGAAGTGCAAGCTTTGCTTTTTTATCGTGCGTCGGAGTTTGGAGTTGTCATATACACAGACATGTCTTTTCATTATATAACAAATTGAGTTCATGTGTCACTACAACCCTGGTTTTGGGGTGGGTGAGATTTTAACATAAATGCAGTAGTTTTCTCTCATTGGCTTCTAGTAGTTTATGAATGCCATCTAGCTAGCTAATAATTAACACATTACTAACTAAATAACTGATTACACGGATTAATAACTAAATTAATTTAATAATTAAATACCTAGTTATTTAGCTAAAACATTAGCTAACTAAATGAACTAATTTAATAACTAACGATTTATATACTCCACAGTGATTTTCATATATATTGCTCCGAAAGAGCTTGTTCTTGCAATAGAAATCACCATCTTTTGTACATGCGTATGCACACACACATACACATATATATATATATATATATACTCGATGATGTTGATGATGTTTAATGTACTCGGCTCTCTTTCGTGTCTCCTTTAAGATTTGCTTTCACAACACAGTCGTATTTTGTTTGTCCATTCTGATATAAATTCATTTACATTACTTCATTTAGTAGTAATATATATATATATACATATAATTATTGTATTATCAAAAGGTTGTAGGATTTATCTTATGACTTTCGTACTATTTTTTTGCTTGTTAGCAATATCTGCTTTACGATCCAAATTATATTTTTCGTCACAAAGAAGGCAAATTTGCAACGCAGGACAACTCGTATAAATGTTTGGTTCTTTTTTACGAGTAATGTCAGAGCCGACATACTTACTATCAGTACAGTGTCAAGGAAATGTTCAATCTGTGTTAGATACAAAAAGATTGGATTTTGAAACTCAGGAAATTTCATTTTCTTATAGAAAATTGAATGTGAAATGGGGAAGACAATGACCATAGGACAATTAGCAATTATAATTTCACAATGTTAATGACAGCACATTATTTATCTGGTAGCTCATCAATGACTACGAATAGTTGTTTGTCAATTTCTTTATCGTTATTTCTTGGTCCGTTCACAACATATATTTTATGCTTTAATATATCGTTCTATTTTACGTCAAGAATTGCAAACAAATTCTGGCTAACTGAAACCATGTAATTTCTTTGATAATGTGATGCGCAAAAAAGGTAACCGCCGTTCTTGATTTAAATCATCTTTTGACCGAGTAATTATTGGATAATTACTTCTACAGTCAATGACTATTGACTTGAGTTTTATTAGGGGCCTCGATAGCATAGTTGGAGAAACCACCCGACTGGACTACCGACGTTCGGACAACCTGTGTTCGATTCCCGCTGGAAGCAGTGTAAGTTGTACTCGTGGTTGGGAAAAAAATACCACCACGGTCGACCCAGCCGCTGGCAGAAATGAGTACCAAGTTAGCACTCTGGGAAGGTGAGGAATGCCGCTTCGCTTCGTGAGTTTCGATGCTTGAAGCGACACTATCCAGAACTATCCGAACACTAATGTATAGGCGGCCGAGCACATATGGGGGAAAACTCGCTGACTCAGTTTTTGACATACACTCACGATACACTCACACATTTCATCAACCGCCTATTTATTCACTGCTATACTGATTCCCTTTCATAATCACTCATCGACCTATGTTCTCACTTGTAATAATATTTCAACTTCCAAAGTCCCTGCAAATTGATGTGTATCTCGTACATCACCGTTGAAGACATGATAAAGTGAGAACCTGATGATTTTCATTGAACATCTTTATAATCGGCAACTTTTCTTCATTTTTATTGATCAACATTCAATGTGATACATTTACAGGCGGTTAAATTATCAGACGTCAACATAGAACAACGTCTTTTACAATTAATGTTTATCACCGGTAGATTTTGTCAGTGATCGATAATGACCTGATGAACCCCAAACACCTACTCCAAGGGTGTCTGTTTCTGATGATCAGATTGCCTCCAGCTTTAAAGCTCTGTACAAAGAGTGTTCTACTACTTACTACTTATTACTTACCTTACCAAGACGGACCCCTTGTCAGTACATCGGTAAATGCATAACCTACGTCTCCTGAATCTTTCTTCAACGATTAAGCCCAACAAAACCCTTGTAATGTGCATATAAAGTAATTACTATACTTTGACCGTGTGTGTGTTTGAAATAAGGTGCCGTGTGGGGAAAGGGGGTGAGGGGGGAGTATCCTTACGTTTGTATCATGTTATAGGTGCAAGGAATAAAACTGTGAATGTTTTAACAAGTGTAAGTTATTAAGGACATTACTACCAGCATCTACACGATTTTGAGACTAATACCTTTTTTTTCTTTTAAAAAATTGAACAAATTGGCAACTACTTGGAGATCCGTTCATTCTCGATTAAACGGACGAGAATTGACGAAATAAATGATCTTCGTTGTGTTCTCGCTCTGAAAGTCTTCTCTCCATGTAGAGATATTTATCTTTGAAAGAAACTGCCAATATTTCATTGAGATTTGGTCACTTACATGTATTAATGATGATACCCATATGGTATAGGAATGATCTATAGATAGGGGGCTCGCTATAAATATCACGTAGAAAACAGCGGACAAATGGTACATGAAGTATGAGTTACTGAAGGAGGAATTAAAAGCGTAATTGTATAGCATGTCATAAGCGGAACACAAACCGCAATGCATATGTTCGGGAACCTGATCAAAGCGTAACATCGTATCACAGCCAATTCCCAAGTGACAATATGCATCAAAACAGATTAATGAAATGAGGTTACCGTAACTTCTACAGTTTTGCTGTCTGTTGATATAGAAGATTGCAGTACCTTTAGGTTTTAAAAAAAAGTAGAACGTCCTCAACAGAACCAGTGACGTGAAGAAAGCCAATGCAGCTTGCAACGCTATACTAACATATGAATTAACTCATCCGTGTACCTGCCAGGTGTACATACTCCATGATTCGTTAACATAGAGCGACATGTTCAAAATACATGCGCTATTATCATATTCAGTGACCTTGGAGATGATAGCCAGCATGCTTTTTACTTCCAACCAACTTGAGTAACTATCAAATGACTACTAAAGAAATATGCATTCATTTGAATACAGCCACACCCATTTGAGAATGTTTAATCAATTCAATTTTAAATGTGTGTGCAATGTCAAGCTTGTAAACGAACAACAAAATATGTGGAAATCACCTAGAACCGGTATATGTTTTAACCTGTCTCACACGCCAAATGAGAGAGTAAAATGCAGCGAGGCAACGTCTCATTCACCTCGTCTCATAAACAAAATATCGTAAATGTGTTTTATCATAAATACTCATCACTATCGAACATCGACTGAAGAAATAAATTTGTGAAAAATCATCATCATATGCCATACCGGCTGGCGTAGGCGATCATGTCATTCCATAATCTTGTATCTACTGTCCATCGTTTCAGTTATGTTGCTGACTATTTGTCATGCCATGACACCAAGCTATCTCTTATTTTCTCTCTTTGTCGTCCGTGATCTTTCTTTCCTTGTATTTTCCAGTTGTAACCAAGTATTTCAACTTTCCTCTTCTCATGGTGTGCCAGAAAATGTTGATTGTGTATTTGTGAATAATCACGAAAATCATACAAAAAAGTTTGAAGACGATGCAGCTTGAATCATTGCTTATGTACATGTACAGCACTTTAGACCGTGTTACATACTTCTTCTTTAAATGTCATCGTCTGAAACAAATGTGGTATAAAATCAAAATGAATTAATTATTTGCTGTTATAAAATCACAAGATAAAATAACAATTTTATTAAATATAACAATCAGGTAGTGGCGGTTATTGGTTTTCGGGTCTGGGTTACCTCTGACATAATAAATAAAGACATAAATTATATTCAGTAGGCTAACATGGAGTAATATTTGCTAATAACATAACTATATTTTAAATTACTTACTTATTTATATGTAAACTCTATCGGTCTTATTCGGGACGAAACTGTCTTTGTCATTGAAAGTAATGCTGGATTGGTTTATAAGTTTCTGAAGGGATGATTTCTCAATGGACCTTATTGCCAAACCAGATAAGCGTTCTTGTGTCTGAGTTGGGCGACAATAAGATTTGATTCTCTTGAGAGCGGAAAAAGATCTTTCTACAGATGCTGATGCGCATAACTTAGTTATAAAAAGGTAAGGAAATTCCGGTAAATAGACATACATTCACTTTCACTTTGTGATGATTATGAATGGCTAGAACTAAAAATAATCCATGAAACCGCATTAGTATAGAGGTAGCTCTCGTCCGTATAATTTTGACGGGGATTTTTGAATGTCAAGGTCATTAATTCTAAGTCGGAGAGAAGAGAAGTGTACCGCTGCTGGTTAGCGGTTTCATGCACTATTTTTTTATATTATTTTCGGCTTCATTCACAAACGTTATAGTGACCATACGAAAACCTTGCTTTAATAAATGCAAATCAAAGCAAATAAATCATATTGGCCTACGAAATTGTAATAAATTATTCAAAAATGGGTAATATAATTCTGAAAAAAACATAATAAATTATCATTTCCTTTTGTATTTCGTTAATACATTCAGACTACCTGCGGTAGCATAGAGAATACGCCACTGTTGTCAGGAACAGTTCAATAACTAACAATGAGCAAAGAACTGTCTATTGATGTGATTGTGCGACACAACGGATACGTTCCTCTACTGGTATTCCCGTTAAGTATGTAAATTTGACTAGATTTGAAGAATCTATAAATAGTCACCTTAACACCAATTACCTGATATGTCAATAATACCATGGTAATGAAATACGCCAATTGAGTTGTAACAGAATAATCCTTAAAAAATGTCAAAAACATGTCATGATTTTGTACCAGAAGATACACTAACGCAGATTCCAGTATCGAGAAAGCAGTATTGGCAATCTGCATCTCATAATATGATGGACACACTATACATGATTTAATCACAGTTTATAGAAATGCTTCTCATACACCGCTACACAATTATAGGGTTTTTTTCCACACAAAACTCAAGCATTTTCCCTCTATAGCACCTGTGTGATTGGAAGATATGAAGCTCAAGTCTTAATGAATTAACTAGGACACTTAAATTGTAATCCATTTTTGGGGAGATGATGAAGTAAAGTAAAGGTTCCATCCACGCCTTGCTAGGCGTTTGGGGAATATGGTGTTAGCGACCATATTTTTCTATGACCACGGCACATTTTTTGGTGATGTGGTCGGCATCATATCAAGCAGCATTTACTTCCCAGAAAAGTCTATGGTACCCATTTTTAGAGGCTGAGCGAACCCCGGAGCCTTGTTAGTCCTAAAAAAAAATCGCCACTACTGGAATCGAACCCGGACCTTTCTGGTCAGGAAGCACATAATGAAGTACATCGTTGGAATACAGAAATAATATAAACATAACAATGTTGATGCATTGTGTAGAACGTATGTGGTCTGAAATGACATATGTCTCATAACTTCCTTGCACTTTAGAAGGTGTACTAAACTGAACCACGTGACAAAGCAGAGAGATCAAAACACAACACAGCGAGACCTCAATAAAAGCTTCGAGAATACCAGAACCAAGGGTCTACAACGAAAAAGATGGATCGATTGAATATTAGAAGCAATAGGAAACATAACAGCAGCAGAGGCGAACAGAAGAGCAAAAGACCGCAACTTATATCTCCCCTCGACGATGAAAGGCAAATGAGGAAGGAAAGTAGAAGAGGGGGCAAAAGACGAAGAAGAAGACACCTATACTGAGTTTTGCAATTGGACGCAGTCTGATCGTCTGAAGACCTTTCGAGTATGTTTTTCTACTCTTTTGCTCTTTGACTCGCAATAGGGCAAGAGATGGGTCATCCCCATACTATGACTCAAATCGTTAATCTCCTGCTACGAATGAATAGGAAAACTCATGTAGTGATATATGACATAGCTGATACTTTAGCATGCTCGAAATTGTTAATCAAATATACTGTCCACACTCAGCCGCAGATGCCTGTAAAAAATAATATGTACATATATATATACATATATATATATATTGGGTATTTATGTATGTATGTATATCATGTATTTGCTAACAATTGTATATATTATCAGTACCAATTTCAATGGAAATAAACTTTTATTTCTTTTTAATTCGTTGCTTTCATCATCAGGCCGCAGGTCCTTTGTAGACAGAAAGTTATTATCAACAGAGATAGAGGGAAAGAATCTATGTCTCTAGCCAAACTTCCCAATTCTTATTTGGCATGTTTTCTTTGCGATCTTGAAAGCACCATGTACATATATATATATATATATATATATGCATATACACACATATACATACATACACACATATACACACATACATATATACAAACATATACATATACACACATATACATATATATACACAAATACACGTATATATGCAACGAGTCATCACGTTGATATGCTATTTTAAAATTAATAAACTCAATGTGCCACTGGTCTATTACTAGATCTATGTTTCTTGTAAAACAAAAATATGATTGAACTATTGCAAAAAATACTGGCTTAAAGTGTGTATATTTGCGGGGGGGGGGGAGATTGGGTTGCAGCATAAACAATATCATATATGAAGACAACATAATATTGACAACAGAATATCTACAAAATCTACAAATTGTATTACATTAAATTCAGACAGAAAGTGGCCAAAATGATCTGGCCCTCAACATAAAAATGAAAGAAACAACGGTAATATCAATAATAATAAAACACAAAAATGTAGAGAAACATTAATTTTAAAATCCTGAAACATGTGAGTAGATTCAAATACCTGGAATCAATAATAACATCAAATGGCAGAGGCACTGCAGAAATTAGAAGCAGAACAGGCAAGACAGAAACCCATGGAATGAAACAAATATTTTTTCTGACATTGAATGTTACAATCTGACTTAACGTGCTACTTGGAAACTTGCTATATGAAGTGAGTCATGAACGGTAACCACATAACGGACATTAGAGACAGCTGAGATGTTTTGTTTTTTTTCATTTAACAAATGTTATGAGTTCCATGAAAATAAAATATTATGAATGACGAATGTTTAAAACGACCAGGAGAAACAAGAACTATCATCAACATTGCACTGAAGAAACAACCTACATTTATTGAGCATAGGTTGGGAGAAATAGCCATTGCGAATACTATAACAACAGGCAGGGTGAATGGAAAGAAGAGCAGAGGAAAATCAAGAGAGAAAAACACATATGCTTGCTTGCGTTCGCACGATGACTAAAGGAGTGTACCTCTTCACCATCCGCCCTTAAAAGGACGCTAAATGGGCGTGTCTGCGTTGTGTTGTGGTTTATAGTATAACTGTGATATTTGCGCATTTCGACCCAACACATCCGATTTCAGCATGAGATTTTTGAGTACCGGGTTTTCTTCCCTACTCGCTTGGCCAGACAAGACAGGTTAGTCTGTTACTAGAGGCACCACGGAGAGGTGGAGTTGGGTCTGGATGGTTCTGGCTCACCGATCCTGGCGCAAGCCATCAGCTCAAACACATATTGAACGGCTTATCTAAGCGGTATACTAACAGATCACCGACTGAAATTATGGCATGCATGAAGAATCGAGTGACAACCGGCATTCCACCTGATGATGATGATACTTTACATTTACATTTTAAAAAAAATTATATATGAACTGTAGTAAATGTCAGTGGGATCTACAATCAAATTAGGCTGTTTTTTGTTTGATTTATGGTTATGTTTATCGCTAGTCAAAGACCCCAATATCACTGCTAACGAATTAAAGTCCATAATTGCTCAACCGCATATGCCAGTGGAATGATCCGAAATAAAACTCATCTCATATACGGATCCAAGCAAAGAAACGCAGGTGCATTCTCCGTCATAGCAGCTACATCTCAATCCAAAAGACATAAGACCAAGCGGCACTGAAAGTGAACGCAGCTCTACTGACCTTCGTCATACGATATCATCATTCATCGTAAGCAATCGGAATGTCGAAACACGTTCCACATGAAAAGCAGCTCACGGTGTAAACATAGCATTTAACTCAGTATCTTCGGCAGTACATCTCCGGAGTGATTTAAAGGACTGTTAGTATACTTCCTAGAAGCAAGCGGCGAAATAGTCGACGAGAAGATCCCCAGTTAAAACTCAATGTTGATTTTTATTAATAGCAGGAACAAGAGCAGCTCAACGGAGATTTGATAGATTCTCTAGTTTAAGGTCTAAAAGGAACGAGTTCCTTTAATACGTTGATGGTGATTTAATACAGACCAAGATCACTGTCTCAGTCAGCAGGTACATCGCCACATGCTTACCTTGAACATGATTCTGGACCTAGAACTTGATGTTGTGCTGGAGGAGAACCAGATTCAGGGCGATTTGATAGAGCAGGCGAAAACCGATCAATGCTCGTAACCAGACTTGTCATTTGCCCCAATGTGACAGTGACAAATACAGCGACAAAGAATAGTCTAATAAGAACAGAGAAAATGCAATCCTAAATGCTTATAAAAATACTTGTCACATTACATCTATCGTCTTTCTCTTCTTCTGCTGTCCTTTCTCATTTACCTTTCAGCGTCGAGGGGATATATAATTTGCCATCTGTTGCTCTTCTGTTCGCCTATGTGCTGATATGTTTCCTAGTACTACTAATATTCCATCGATCCATCTTTTTCGTGGTCGACCCTTGGGTCTAGTATTCTCGCAACTTGAGATAACATCTATGACTAAAAAATCAGTCTTCTGTACGCTAAAAAGTATATTTAGGCAGTTCTCCAGCTACACTTCACACGCGCATATAGATAATGCCACCACGGAGAAATGCTGGCTATGGCCGTCTATGATTCAATGAAGCTATATGTCATTAGTGGACAATTATAGTGGTACCTAAACCCTAACTGTGTTTCATATGTTCGGATTTCAAGTCATAAATGAAGTCCTAACATCATCAAGCGCTATACATTTAAAAATGCTGACAGGAAAATATGGATTAACACGCAAAATTCAGTTCCTAGTCTCTAGGGATTTTGTCAGAGTTGAAAGCTGGCGAACGCAACAACAACAACACCGCATTCTTATAATCAATATCTAAGTAGTGTATTGGCTTCTTGTAGTGAACACCTAATGTATGCTTTAATACTATTTTATTCGATTCTGTTTCTAGGGTGTTACGTTAAAGACCATATGGTTGCAATATTTCCAACGTTTTATATTGATCCCGCCTACTCAATAATTTGATCTACATGACTGCACGCTACCATAGGGGTTGGAGGTAATTATAGTGATTATTCTTTACTTACGCTATCCTTTTGGAGAGCTGTATTGTTGATCTAATAAGACATGAAGATCGAATGAGAAAGAACATGAAAATCTAAAATGCTTTTCTTCTCTACTTGTTTGCGTCCTTTTGTTAAACGCCTTTTTGTTTGCATTTTAGTACGTTACTCATTTTTAAAATCTAAAATAATAGGCATTTATCATTTAGTGATGATGTAGAAGTCTGCATCATCTGTCCATTTATGTAGCTTTTTTCTTACTATGATCTTCCCTTTCTTCTCCTTTTCTTGATGACATAGAAATTATGCGAAATAAGAATTGAATGTTATCAATTCAAGTTATCAGTATTAACCCAAGGTGGTCCACTGCTTATAACATAAACTCAACCTAAAAATATGTGGGTTCTCAGACACCATTATTTGATTAATGGAACGGTCTCTGCGTTTAAAAGGCAGCTGTGAATATAAAATAATTGATTGCACATTAACACTTTCGGTACGATTCGACGCACCATGCGTCATTCCCATTTCGGTCATGTACGAGATTAGAGTGTGTCACTCTCAATTTGATTATTGTAAACTGTCATCGAACCATATTCTCTTAACATGACTTGTATCATCTTGGTACTCGCGATGTCTAATTCATTGTTTAATTATCTAAAATCTCATAATATCATAATGTGTTAAGGGTTAGATAAATATAAACATGTGAATTAATATTTAAAAACATGAAAAATGTTATCTCTTAAATCTCTACCCCTAAACTGATAGTAACCTTCGTACTTAAAGAGTTAAAGCAAGTGGTAGATACCGAGGGTGCCGCGAGTTACCTACATGGCACAAATAATTATTTAAAGATCACTATATACATGAAGAAATAACGAGTCATCATCGTCATCATCAAGTACCGGGCCTCCTGGCGGAGGTGATCATGTCTCTCCACAATTGTCATACTCGACAGTTATTTATTATTTCTGTTGTTGACGTTCTGCCAAGCCATTCTCTTAAGCTGTCTGGTATATGTGTTGGGTTGTGTGGCCTCTAATCGTCTTTTCATTTGTTTGTCTACTGTCCATGCATCGCTTCCTTAGGTCAGAATTGGTTCTATATAGCACCGATGACCTCTCTTTCTTACTTCTGTTGACATAGATGTGTTGCATAAGATATTTTTCATTTTCTGAAATGCAATTTTTTCTGCTTTTTATTTCTGCGGCGCATATGCCACCTGATGTTATTATTGTGCCCTAGTGTTTTGTATGTAGTACATAGTACATATACCAGTACATAATTAGCGAATCAATGGTTTGCTGGTCAGGCTAGCTAGTGTGTGCATCATACTTTAAGCACACTAAACGACACCACATTAGTTTTTTTTTTCCCACTATACCTATTATAGCGCTCCCAGAAAACGCACATATAACTAAAAACTCCATGAATTAAACTCCTGGTCAGTTATCCTTGAAAAGCTTGGCACATGGAAATTGAATAAGAACGGACGTCTATTATAATTGTGATCATTCCAAAGCCCGGACATCACAAACGCACAAATGTGTATTCAAACAAAACCCCATCGCCAGACACCATCTTCCCGGCGACTAGCCGTAGATAGAGCTGACCGTCACTGGATGATCGGCAAATAAACAAAAAACTATAGTATATAACCGTGTATACAACAGCTCCACCTGAGAAGCTAACATTGATCTACTTCATCAACTATCAAGCCTGATGGCGTAGGTGATCATGTCTCTCCAAAACTTTTGATCTCGACAGTTATTTATCATTTCCGTTATCGACCATCTGCCAAGCAATGCTTTTTAAAGCCGTTTTGTATAGTTTATCTTTGCTTCCCTCTATGTCTTCGTCCATCAATTGTCCAAGTTGTTACAATGGACTCCAGCTGATCCATTTTCAAAACATGACAAAAAATGATGATTGTTTTTGATGCAGATGTTGGTATGCAATAAAATCTGAATTGTTTCCAAAGTGTTGGTATCGCATGAGATAAACGATAACAACCGCGTACAACATTTAGTGAAAGAACTCTCTTCAAATCGAATCAACACAATTACACAAGTACAAATGGTTAGTGCATTTATTTACACACATTAAGGGACGTAACACTTACTGCAAGTCAATGAGTAGAAAATACAAGTTAAGAGATATATAATCAAACGAAGATAAAATGGCCTGATAACATAAATGAATACTTTTATGAATTATATCATTTTGACAGAATACCCTTCGATAGGTTGTTTCATAAAGCTTCAGCGAAGTAGCAATCCATTGTAGCCTACCTTCGATGCAGAAACGGCACAATGCGAATCTAATATCTCATTTGTTCCGAGAAATAATTCTTACACCTGAACGATAGTGTTACTAGAATATTAAATTGAGAGACCCCTTGCCCCACTGACTCTAAGAAAACAAATCACTTGATATGACGATTACAGCCCATAATATAATAATCGACATACCTCACGCATGTTATTGTATATGTCGTTTGTTAAGGAAGACAGCTGAAAAGAAACATCGATATCACAGTCTTTTAAATTAGTCAAGATGAATTAGTAAATCATCTATCAATCCATCAACTAATTGTAGTGGTTTTTTTTTTATTGACGCCGGTGTGTCTATGTAAAAATGATGATGCAGTACATGTCAATGTCTGCTTGTTTCAATATTTGAATTTCCTAATCTTTTGTCACCTGAGACGGCAACTATAAAATGTTATATTGGTCATGGTAAAATGAGAATATAAATATATGGATAGTTTATGAAAAAATGTTTTCACGGCCAAAACAATCTATATCTTATTTACAACTTTACATATACATAATCCCATATCTTACCAGCATCATTAAATTTAATTGCTCTTCACCAACACTCTAGAGGCAAAGATAGTTACATTTTAATACAATGCTTTTTTCTTACTAAAATATTGACACAATGTGTTGTGTTGAAATCTCTCTTCGGTGTGCTTTGTTGAAAATGTTTCATGAGGTCATTGTCGTTTCTATATTTTTTTTTTCTTGTATGCTTTTAGCTTAAGTACGTGTTTAATTAAATTAATATATTTACCAAGGGATGAACTTGACTAAATCTACTATCTATGACATTTGGTTTGCAAAAATAGAGGAATTTAATAGATCAATGAATTATATTTATTAACGATGGCACATATAAGTTAGCATATTCACACAGTACTATGGTAGGAACCAATAGACTGTAGAAATTAAACATTAATGGCAAGTATTTGCGTTTCATAATTTAAAAAAAAAACGTACTGGCAACAAATAGCAGCTACACGAATTTGCAACCAAACATGACTGTTTCGATATATAAAGCACTGAGTCAGAAAGGGCTGTGTGTTCTGTCGCTGGATATGCTTTCACTTTACAGCGAAAATATTATCGCATAAACGGTAGATATAAAAGGAAACTGAAGTCAACGATCACCATATAAACAATGTCCGATATGCGGATGACAAATATTAATATCAAAGAGAGAAGAAACCACAGGAAACGATAGACATAATAGTAAAAGAAAGCAACAATAAATGTATCAGTCTGAATAGATCCTGATCGCAGAGAGAGAGAGAGAGAGAGAGAGAGAGAGAGAGATAGAGAGTCTGAATAGTAAGAAAACAGAAGTAATTCGAGGAAACAATCATCACCATACTACAGAATGAAAATAACACAGCAAAATCAGAGGCTATAAGAATAAGCAAATTAAGACACCCATTAAACATTAAGATCAAAGATAAATCAAAGATAAAGAAATAAAACACGTAGATGAATTCACGTATTTAGGCACAATTTTCACAGAAGATTGATAACTAGACAGAGAAATTGACATGAGAATACAAAAAGCAAATGCTGTCACATACCAACTTTCACATTGCTGAGACATCGATACATTTCTATGCCAGCTAAACAACAAATGATAAATAGCATTTTTATAACAACTTTGTGCTATGAAAGCCAAACATGGACACTTTCCAAATCACATTTAGGAAAGATCAATACATGTGAGATGAGATGCTTGAGAAAAGTAACAAACAACACAAGAAGAGATAGAATACCAAATGAAACCATAAGAAAAATAGTAGGAATAGAAAAAAGCACTGCCAAGAATATATAGAACAACAACAACTTAAATGGTTTGGCCACCTGGTCAGAATGAATCCTTATCAATCACCATGAAGGGCGTTCTTCTCAAGAATGCATGGAAAAAGACCAAGAGGAAGAACCAGAAGAAGATGGATAGATGCAGTGACAGAGACATGTAACAACAAAGGAAAATCACTAATTCAGACAGTTCGAGCAGCTCAAGAACGAAAAATGACATAAACCACGACACCTTTTAGGTATCAGTGAGAAGAGAAAAGTAGAAGAGACGAAGAAGAGGAATCATCACTATAGTGAATCATAAAAACAAACAGTACAAATCTGAAACAAGTGAAATGCTTCACATACTTGGGCACACCTATACAATCAAATGGAAGATGAACTGTAATACATAACAAGTTGAATAGTTCAGACCAAAATAGTATTTAAGAAAATCAAAAGTCTTATGCAACATGACTATGTCAATAGAAGTGAGAAAGAGAGTTCATCGTTGCTATGTAGAGTCAATTTTGACCGATGTAAGAGAATGGTGGACAATAAACAAATAAGCGAAAAGACGATCAGAGGCTACAGCGATGTAATTTCTTAGAAGTAATGTTGAAAGTTCCCCGGACATCTTCAAGAACCAAGGCGGAACTTCTTAAAGCGTACACAAAATTAACTGCTTAAATATCAGAAACAATAAACGTGTTTCTTTCACACCATAAGAAGAGGAAAGTTGGAACACTAGGCTGCAAGTTGCAACATAAAGGGAAAGAGAGATCACAGACGAAAAAAAAAAACTAAAATATTAGTTAGCGTGGTGTCATAGTACGGAAAACAGTCAAAAATAGAATTGATACGATGTACGGGGGATAGAGGATTGTGAAAGGACATGGTCACCTGCGCCAACATGAACGGTACATGATGATGATATTGACTATACTAGAATACTACATAACTTAGAACGTCCCTAGTTTCTAGACATTTTTGTAACTGGCAGAGACCAGATGCAAGTAAAGGAGGTTCTTTCCGAACATTATCTGGTGCCAAGTGATAGAAGGACATTGTTGGCCATACCATAGTCAGAACACCTATTTAAACACTGTATGGGGACCGAGATATTAATGATGAACTGTGTGTTAGGGTGAATGGCATTAGGTTAGCATTCAGCATAATCATCATCATGTGCCATACTGGTTGGCGATCATGTCCTTCTACACAATTCTATCTACAGTGTATCGTATCAGTTCTGTTGTTGACTGTTTGATATGCCATGACACCAAGTTATCCAGTATTTCTCTCTTTGTCGTCCGCGATATCTCTTTCATTTTATTTTGCCAATTGTAACAAGTTATTCCAGCTTTCCTCTTCTCATGATGCGCCCAAAAAATGTTGATTGTTTATTTCTGTTGTTTTTTAGGAGCTACCTTTTTATGTTGGCTTCTTTGAAAACTCCCTCATTGGTCTTTTTAGCTGTCCAGCGAACTTTCAACATTCTTCTCAGAAATCCCATCTCTGTGGCCTCTAATTGTCTTTTCATTTGTTTGTCTACTGTCCATGCTTTGCTTCCTTAGGTCAGAATTGGTTCTATATAGCACCGATGAACTCTCTCATTTCTATTGACATAGATTTAGGTTAGCCATACGTGGCATTAACAACAGTGCAGCAGAGTCAGATTCTGCACGATGATATAAACGATTTATCTGATAATGAGCTGGATGAACTAGCTGATATATATATATATATATATATATATATATATATATATATATATATATATATATATATAATAGCAGCATCAATAATACATCGGATAATGAAGATTGGTTTGACTGACTTTATGATAGCCGTGCCGAGGTCTGGGAAAGATCGCACGAAGAGTTATCGATCAAACAAAAAGCAGAACACAGAGGGCAAGCTGCGAGAGAAAATAGTTGCTAGGAAGTTTGCCTGTTAGTTTGAAAATCAACGTCTTCTTTCATCCATGCTCAAGGCTATCGTTTCCGAAGCGGGACCTTGGGTAATTAATGCTGCTGTTTTGTGCCCACGATGCAATATGAGGGATTTCATTCAGGTGTTGATGACTACAAAACATGTTCTACAGGATTGCCCCCAGTACACAGACCTGAGAAGAGCAATGTTGACCACGCCCACCTCCCTGGAAGAAAAACTATACAGGGCAATCGAATCACTTAAACAGACAGCTGACCATGAGAGAGTCTGGAATCCTACTCTGAATGAATCTTGATCGCAGAAAGAAAGAGACAAATTCAGTTGTTGAGACTTCTGCAGTCTATCTCGAGGACGCGTATAACAGGGAATTATTTGAATTCTTGTTGAATCAGCTGTACAGGGTTGTATCAGTCTAGTGCTCATTATTGTTGTATCAGTCTAGTGCTCATCATTGTTGTATCAGTCTAGTGCTCATTATTATTGTATCAGTCTAGTGTTCATTTTTGTTGCATCCGTCTAGTGCTCATTATAGTTGTATCAATCTAGTGCTCATTATTGTTGTATCCGTCTAGTGCTCATTTTTGTTGTATCAGTATAATGCTCATTATTGTTGTATCAGTCTAGTGCTCATTATTGTTGTGTCAGTCTAGTGCTCATTATCGTTGTATCAGCCTAGTGCTCTTTATTGTTGTATCCGTCTAGTGCTCATTATCGTTGTATCAGTCTAGTGCTTATTATTGTTGTATCAGTCTAGAGCTCATTATTGTTGTATCAGTCTAGTGCTCATTATTATTGTATCAGTCTAGTGCTCATTTTTGTTGTATCCGTCTAGTGCTCATTATCGTTGTATCAGTCTAGTGTACATTTTTGTTGTATCAGTCTAGTGCTCATTATCATTGCATCAGTCTAGTGCTCATTATTTGTGTATCCGTCTAGTGCTAATTATCGTTGTATCAGTCTAGTGCTCATTATTGTTGTATCAGTCTAGTGCTCATTATTGTTGTTTAGTCTAGTGCTCATTATCGTTGTATCAGTCTAGTGCTCATTATTATTGTATCCGTCTAGTGCTCATCATTGTTGTATCGGTCTAGTGCTCATTATTGGTGTATCCGTCTAGTGCTCATCATTGGTGTATCAGTCTAGTGCTCATTATTGTTGTATCCGTCTAGTGCTCATTATTGTTATATCAGTCTAGTGCTCATTATTATTGTATCAGTCTAGTGTTCATTTTTGTTGTATCCGTCTAGTGCTCATTATCGTTGTATCAGTCTAGTGCTCATCATTGGTGTATCAGTCTAGTGCTTATTATTGTTGTATCCGTCTAGTGCTCATCATTGGTGTATCAGTCTAGTTCTCATTATTGTTGTATCCGTCTAGTGCTCATTATTGTTATATCAGTCTAGTGATCATTATTATTGTATCAGTCTAGTGTTCATTTTTGTTGTATCCGTCTAGTGCTCATTATTGTTGTATCAGTCTAGTGCTCATTATTGTTGTATCCGTCTAGTGCTCATTATTGTTGTATCAGTCTAGTGCTCATTATTGTTGTATCCGTCTAGTGCTCATCATTGGTGTATCAGTCTAGTGCTCATTATTATTGTATCAGTCTAGTGCTCATTATTGTTGTATCAGTCTAGTGCTCATTATTATTGTATCAGTCTAGTGCTCATTTTTGTTGTATCCGTCTAGTGCTCATTATTGTTGTATCAGTCTAGTGCTCATTATTGTTGTATCCGTTTATTGCTCATTATTGTTGTATCAGTCTAGTGATCATTATTGTTGTATCCGTCTAGTGCTCATCATTGGTGTATCAGTCTAGTGCTCATTATTATTGTATCAGTCTAGTGCTCATTATTGTTGTATCAGTCTAGTGCTCATCATTGGTGTATCAGTCTAGTGCTCATTATTGTTGTATCAGTCTAGTGCTCATTATTATTGTATCCGTCTAGTGCTCATTTTTGTTGTATCCGTCTAGTGCTCCTTATCGTTGTATCCGTCTAGTGCTCATTATAGTTGTATCCGTCTAGTGCTCATTAGTGTTGTATCCGTCTAGTGCTCATTAGTGTTGTATCCGTCTAGTGCTCATTTTTATTGTATCCGTCTAGTGCTCATTATTATTGTATCAGTCTAGTGCTCATTATAGTTGTATCAGTCTAGTGCTCATTAACTGAAACGCAGCGGCACATTCCAACGGAAGATAAATTCGAGTGCGGTGCGTGGATTTCCGAATCCATAACTATACATCCCGGCCTACCACCGGCTCACCTGTCTCAGGTGCTTTTCAACGCCTACGCTGAAAGAGAATCGTTGAGCCTATTGCAAGCCTAAGGGCATTGACTTATGCTGATGGCAATCTGGTGTACCTCAAAGATAGAGACAGGTAACAGGTTGCTGATAAACTGCGTATTTGTTTCCACATGTGTGCACGCATATGTATCCTTGCGAACTAACATTCTTTTTTTTTTCATGATCGACAAATCGTGGTATACAGGGTAGACGTTTTGCTTTTTTATTTTACATTTTTCTTTTATTTCTTTTTCTAGTTCGAAATTATTATTTTGTGTAATTATTTTTGTAAATTTTAAATACAATTTTACGCGCGTTTTATATATGTTTATTCTTGCTGAAGGCATACCGAGCCGAAGTCGTTCAGATTTGTGTTCTCCACTTATTACGTAAAGATTTCCTCGTGCCGTTTTTTTCTGTTTAAAAGTATGTATATATCTATATCATTTTAAAAGTTTAATTGCTATTTAATGTATATCTATTTTTTTTATTTCTATTTGTTGATAAACTCCTATCTGAACAAACCCATTTGAGTAGATGGTGTTGTTGTGATATATGAGCACTGTAACGTGGCGAAGGCGGGTCTGTCATTGTTCTCCATATATAACCGTATTGTCAACACACTGACACTAACAGTGAGCGGGGATTCAGTGGCTGCCGTGAGAGTGCACACGTCACGGTATAGGCGTATACCTTTTGACTGAAGTCTTACTTTCACTCGCAACAGAATTAAATAAAGGCAGGAAAAAGGTACTTCATCAACGAGGGTAACTGCGACAGCAGACTGTGTACAGCATGTTCTTGTCATCCTGCACCATGAGCTGGTAGTTTTGGTTATTAAGTGTACTCATCATCATCATTGAGTGCCGTCTCCGCATCTAAAGGTGTCTACCATGGAGCGACAGAGACATGTAACAACAAAGGAAAATCACTAATTCAGACAGTTCGAGCAGCTCAAGAACGAAAAATGACATAAACCACGACACCTTTTAGGTATCAGTGAGAAGAGAAAAGTAGAAGAGACGAAGAAGAGGAATCATCACTATAGTGAATCATAAAAACAAACAGTACAAATCTGAAACAAGTGAAATGCTTCACATACTTGGGCACACCTATACAATCAAATGGAAGATGAACTGTAATACATAACAAGTTGAATAGTTCAGACCAAAATAGTATTTAAGAAAATCAAAAGTCTTATGCAACATGACTATGTCAATAGAAGTGAGAAAGAGAGTTCATCGTTGCTATGTAGAGTCAATTTTGACCGATGTAAGAGAATGGTGGACAATAAACAAATAAGCGAAAAGACGATCAGAGGCTACAGCGATGTAATTTCTTAGAAGTAATGTTGAAAGTTCCCCGGACATCTTCAAGAACCAAGGCGGAACTTCTTAAAGCGTACACAAAATTAACTGCTTAAATATCAGAAACAATAAACGTGTTTCTTTCACACCATAAGAAGAGGAAAGTTGGAACACTAGGCTGCAAGTTGCAACATAAAGGGAAAGAGAGATCACAGACGAAAAAAAAAAACTAAAATATTAGTTAGCGTGGTGTCATAGTACGGAAAACAGTCAAAAATAGAATTGATACGATGTACGGGGGATAGAGGATTGTGAAAGGACATGGTCACCTGCGCCAACATGAACGGTACATGATGATGATATTGACTATACTAGAATACTACATAACTTAGAACGTCCCTAGTTTCTAGACATTTTTGTAACTGGCAGAGACCAGATGCAAGTAAAGGAGGTTCTTTCCGAACATTATCTGGTGCCAAGTGATAGAAGGACATTGTTGGCCATACCATAGTCAGAACACCTATTTAAACACTGTATGGGGACCGAGATATTAATGATGAACTGTGTGTTAGGGTGAATGGCATTAGGTTAGCATTCAGCATAATCATCATCATGTGCCATACTGGTTGGCGATCATGTCCTTCTACACAATTCTATCTACAGTGTATCGTATCAGTTCTGTTGTTGACTGTTTGATATGCCATGACACCAAGTTATCCAGTATTTCTCTCTTTGTCGTCCGCGATATCTCTTTCATTTTATTTTGCCAATTGTAACAAGTTATTCCAGCTTTCCTCTTCTCATGATGCGCCCAAAAAATGTTGATTGTTTATTTCTGTTGTTTTTTAGGAGCTACCTTTTTATGTTGGCTTCTTTGAAAACTCCCTCATTGGTCTTTTTAGCTGTCCAGCGAACTTTCAACATTCTTCTCAGAAATCCCATCTCTGTGGCCTCTAATTGTCTTTTCATTTGTTTGTCTACTGTCCATGCTTTGCTTCCTTAGGTCAGAATTGGTTCTATATAGCACCGATGAACTCTCTCATTTCTATTGACATAGATTTAGGTTAGCCATACGTGGCATTAACAACAGTGCAGCAGAGTCAGATTCTGCACGATGATATAAACGATTTATCTGATAATGAGCTGGATGAACTAGCTGATATATATATATATATATATATATATATATATATATATATATATATATATATATATATATAATAGCAGCATCAATAATACATCGGATAATGAAGATTGGTTTGACTGACTTTATGATAGCCGTGCCGAGGTCTGGGAAAGATCGCACGAAGAGTTATCGATCAAACAAAAAGCAGAACACAGAGGGCAAGCTGCGAGAGAAAATAGTTGCTAGGAAGTTTGCCTGTTAGTTTGAAAATCAACGTCTTCTTTCATCCATGCTCAAGGCTATCGTTTCCGAAGCGGGACCTTGGGTAATTAATGCTGCTGTTTTGTGCCCACGATGCAATATGAGGGATTTCATTCAGGTGTTGATGACTACAAAACATGTTCTACAGGATTGCCCCCAGTACACAGACCTGAGAAGAGCAATGTTGACCACGCCCACCTCCCTGGAAGAAAAACTATACAGGGCAATCGAATCACTTAAACAGACAGCTGACCATGAGAGAGTCTGGAATCCTACTCTGAATGAATCTTGATCGCAGAAAGAAAGAGACAAATTCAGTTGTTGAGACTTCTGCAGTCTATCTCGAGGACGCGTATAACAGGGAATTATTTGAATTCTTGTTGAATCAGCTGTACAGGGTTGTATCAGTCTAGTGCTCATTATTGTTGTATCAGTCTAGTGCTCATCATTGTTGTATCAGTCTAGTGCTCATTATTATTGTATCAGTCTAGTGTTCATTTTTGTTGCATCCGTCTAGTGCTCATTATAGTTGTATCAATCTAGTGCTCATTATTGTTGTATCCGTCTAGTGCTCATTTTGTTGTATCAGTATAATGCTCATTATTGTTGTATCAGTCTAGTGCTCATTATTGTTGTGTCAGTCTAGTGCTCATTATCGTTGTATCAGCCTAGTGCTCTTTATTGTTGTATCCGTCTAGTGCTCATTATCGTTGTATCAGTCTAGTGCTTATTATTGTTGTATCAGTCTAGAGCTCATTATTGTTGTATCAGTCTAGTGCTCATTATTATTGTATCAGTCTAGTGCTCATTTTTGTTGTATCCGTCTAGTGCTCATTATCGTTGTATCAGTCTAGTGTACATTTTTGTTGTATCAGTCTAGTGCTCATTATCATTGCATCAGTCTAGTGCTCATTATTTGTGTATCCGTCTAGTGCTAATTATCGTTGTATCAGTCTAGTGCTCATTATCGTTGTATCAGTCTAGTGCTCATCATTGGTGTATCAGTCTAGTGCTTATTATTGTTGTATCAGTCTAGAGCTCATTATTGTTGTATCAGTCTAGTGCTCATTATTATTGTATCAGTCTAGTGCTCATTTTTGTTGTATCCGTCTAGTGCTCATTATTATTGTATCAGTCTAGTGTTCATTTTTGTTGTATCCGTCTAGTGCTCATTATTGTTGTATCAGTCTAGTGCTCATTATTGTTGTATCCGTCTAGTGCTCATTATTGTTGTATCAGTCTAGTGCTCATTATTGTTGTATCCGTCTAGTGCTCATCATTGGTGTATCAGTCTAGTGCTCATTATTATTGTATCAGTCTAGTGCTCATTATTGTTGTATCAGTCTAGTGCTCATTATTATTGTATCAGTCTAGTGCTCATTTTTGTTGTATCCGTCTAGTGCTCATTATTGTTGTATCAGTCTAGTGCTCATTATTGTTGTATCCGTTTATTGCTCATTATTGTTGTATCAGTCTAGTGATCATTATTGTTGTATCCGTCTAGTGCTCATCATTGGTGTATCAGTCTAGTGCTCATTATTATTGTATCAGTCTAGTGCTCATTATTGTTGTATCAGTCTAGTGCTCATCATTGGTGTATCAGTCTAGTGCTCATTATTGTTGTATCAGTCTAGTGCTCATTATTATTGTATCCGTCTAGTGCTCATTTTTGTTGTATCCGTCTAGTGCTCCTTATCGTTGTATCCGTCTAGTGCTCATTATAGTTGTATCCGTCTAGTGCTCATTAGTGTTGTATCCGTCTAGTGCTCATTAGTGTTGTATCCGTCTAGTGCTCATTTTTATTGTATCCGTCTAGTGCTCATTATTATTGTATCAGTCTAGTGCTCATTATAGTTGTATCAGTCTAGTGCTCATTAACTGAAACGCAGCGGCACATTCCAACGGAAGATAAATTCGAGTGCGGTGCGTGGATTTCCGAATCCATAACTATACATCCCGGCCTACCACCGGCTCACCTGTCTCAGGTGCTTTTCAACGCCTACGCTGAAAGAGAATCGTTGAGCCTATTGCAAGCCTAAGGGCATTGACTTATGCTGATGGCAATCTGGTGTACCTCAAAGATAGAGACAGGTAACAGGTTGCTGATAAACTGCGTATTTGTTTCCACATGTGTGCACGCATATGTATCCTTGCGAACTAACATTCTTTTTTTTTTCATGATCGACAAATCGTGGTATACAGGGTAGACGTTTTGCTTTTTTATTTTACATTTTTCTTTTATTTCTTTTTCTAGTTCGAAATTATTATTTTGTGTAATTATTTTTGTAAATTTTAAATACAATTTTACGCGCGTTTTATATATGTTTATTCTTGCTGAAGGCATACCGAGCCGAAGTCGTTCAGATTTGTGTTCTCCACTTATTACGTAAAGATTTCCTCGTGCCGTTTTTTTCTGTTTAAAAGTATGTATATATCTATATCATTTTAAAAGTTTAATTGCTATTTAATGTATATCTATTTTTTTTATTTCTATTTGTTGATAAACTCCTATCTGAACAAACCCATTTGAGTAGATGGTGTTGTTGTGATATATGAGCACTGTAACGTGGCGAAGGCGGGTCTGTCATTGTTCTCCATATATAACCGTATTGTCAACACACTGACACTAACAGTGAGCGGGGATTCAGTGGCTGCCGTGAGAGTGCACACGTCACGGTATAGGCGTATACCTTTTGACTGAAGTCTTACTTTCACTCGCAACAGAATTAAATAAAGCAGGAAAAAGGTACTTCATCAACGAGGGTAACTGCGACAGCAGACTGTGTACAGCATGTTCTTGTCATCCTGCACCATGAGCTGGTAGTTTTGGTTATTAAGTGTACTCATCATCATCATTGAGTGCCGTCTCCGCATCTAAAGGTGTCTACCATGGAGCGCTATTCTCCTCTGTCTCTTGTTTTGATGATACGGCCTGTTATATGCAGACTTGTCCATCATTTGGTGTTACTCGTCCACGTTATTCGTGGTCATTTTCTGCCTCTTTTACCTTGTATTTTTCTACTGTATCTTTTAACCCAAAGATCTAATTTGTCATGCTTGAATTGTGTTTAATAGTTCTCGTTTCATATTTAGTTGGTTTAAGAAAGACTTCATCGTTTGTTTTCCTTTCTTTCTATTTAATTCGTCCTATTCTTTCTTCTACACATCCACATGTCAGTTGCTTTAATTTTGTGTTTCAAGAGGAAGACCCAGAGAGACACTGAGAAGAACATTGATGAGAGAGGCAAGAGCAGCAGGAATCGGCTCCCACAGTGAGAGCTGCTTGCACAGAACAGCCAAATGGCGAGATTTGATAAGATATATTTAAAAAAATGAAAACTGCTAGAATAACAATTTAGACAAGAGAAGGAGTATCTTGGTCTACGCCCTATGGGCCGGCTACGGCTAGAAAAGGTCAATAGATAGATAGATAGAATTTTGTGTTCTGTTTTCTTTATCAAAGTCTATGTTTCTGTACTATACAGAAATGTTGAGAAGATATATCATTTTGCTGTTCTGAATTTTAGCACTATTTGTTTTCATAGTAGCATATATGTCATGGCATTACCTTTCATTATCATCATCAAGTACCGAGCCTGATGGCGCAGGTGATCATGTCTCTCCACAACTGTCGATGTCGACAGTTATTTATCATTTCTGTTGTTGACCTTCTGCAAGGCATTCTCTTAAGCTGTCTGGTATATTTTCTCTTTATTTCCCTCTTCATTTTGGCCTCTTTCAGAACGATTGGTATTAACATTACTTTTAATTAACCTAAGTACATAATGTATATGCATCGGCAGGTTTTAAAATACGTCCACACGTGCAAAAACATTAAATTATAAAGAACCTGATAAGAAAAGATTAATTCATCAAATAAAAGAAAGTATAGAATAAATGTTGAACTATATACAGAAACAATGCAATAACTAGACCGCCCATATAAAGTATATGAATTATGATTTCCTATAATTTCCCTTCAAAAGGTCGTGGTAGCTAATGTGACAACATCAAAATAATCATCGTATAGGATCAATGGTCAACATTTTGCCACGGCTAATTTTTGTCTGTTACTTCTCTTATAAAGGGAAGAGCATCACATTTGAAAACCGGAGGAGTAGTTCTTTAGTTTAGAGTCAATCGATGTGAACACTACCGAGTGGAAGTGGGCAACATACGCCATCCTCTATATGCAAAATAAATGTTGCATTTGTATTCAAGAAGCATGATTTTATGCCCCATAAGACCCATGTTAGTTATACACATTAAAAAAAAAAAACACAAAAGACCTTTAACCATCTGTACTTTGTTCTCTTCACTTAAAAATAATATCATGAAGACATATGATGCACAAATAAGAAGATAGGTAGGTCTCAAGTTAAATGGAGTGGTAAATAAACTTTGACGACACAGTTTTAATCAGAGGACACAACTATTTAACAAATACAAACTGCATGAATGAGACAAATCATCATGATCATGCGCCATGCTGGATCAAGTAGGTGGTCAAGTCATTCCATCGTATATCATATGAACTCTGTTGTTCGCTGTTTTACCATGCTACAACACGAGACTATCTAGTATCTTCTATGGTTGTCGTCCGCGATATCTCTTTCCATTAATTTTGACAGCTGTAACCCAATACTCTAATTTTCCTCTTCTCATCTTCGCATGATGTGCCAGGAAAAAAATGTTGACTATATGTTTACAATATTTTACGAGCTCCCTTCTTTGTTGGCTTCTTTGAGAATTCCCTGGTGTTTGTACCTGTCCATTTAAACATTCAACATTCGTCTGAGAAAAGTCACATATTTTGTCTGTAATTTTCATTTTCTTTGTTTGTCTACTGTTTACGATTCAGTTCCATATGTCAGAAGCGACTCTAAATAACCCCGATGAGCTCTCTTTCTCGTTTCGATGGATCTAGTTTTGCACAATGTTTTAATTTTATGAAATCATACATTAGCCTATTTGATTCTGCTTGTTATTTATGTGTGTCTATTCCGTCTGATGTTTTTGTTCTCAAGTGTTTGAGGCCTTACACTTGTTTCAGACTTTTCCTGACTGTTTTAATGTTGCATGGTATTTGTTCATTCTTTCCTTCTTGGATGTCAGTTACTCATGTTTTCTTACTGTTTATTTTACAAATTTCCACTTCGGTTTCTCTTCTCTATTATGTCTATGTTCTAGGTCACATTTATGAACACAATTGTTATTGTTATGGAAGGCCCCGGTATCACTGCAAACAAATTAAAATTCATAATTGTTCAACCGCCCGTGCCAGTGGAATCATCCAAATTACTATTTCATCTCCCAAACAAAGAAAGGTAGATGTAGTAACCATCATATCAGTCTCAGCACACGCCATAAGACATAAGTAGAAACCACACAGAAAGTGAACAAGCGACCTGTTCTCCATCATACGATATCATCATTCATCGTAAACAATCGGAATATCGAACCACGATCAAAACAGATGAAACGCACAGCTCACAGCGTGCACAGAGCACTTAACTAAGTAGCTCCTGCAGCAAGCTGGAATTGGAACATGTGGAAACGGCAACAAGGAGCACTTTTCAGAAATAGCCTTTAATGGTTCCTGCCGCCTAAACACCATATTGACCGGAAGTTCACGTCCTCCTGAAAATGATGATCGTCATACTTTTTTTTTAAATGTATATCGCTTGATAATGCTAGAACATCGTTTCTGACTCCAAACCCGAAGATATGAAACACAAGTATATTATTGGCTATATGTTTAGAACTATAGATAATAAAAGAGTTACACGTTAGGACAAAATTAGAACATCATAAATGTATTATGTTAACATCGTGATCTTCAACATCAAACGAATATATTAACTTACAAAATCTGCATGGATAATAGGCATAGCTGCCGTTCGGTAATTTTTATCTTTTGATTCCTATGAGTATATAAATTATAATTTTAATTTGTAAAAATACATTATTTTTCTTCTCATTGTGTCAATTCCGATGTGGAAATGTGTACAACAATGTAACATAAATCAGTATTTTACTGCTTTGTTTATCATCATCATTGTCATCATCACCATCATTATCGTAATCAAGAATCATGACTGCTTAATTAGGTGAACATGTCTCTCCACAACTTTCGATCTCGACAGTTAGTTGTCATTTCCGTTCTTGATCTTCTGCCAAGTCACTCTCTTAATTAAGTTGTCTGGTATATTTCCTCTTTGCTTCCCTCTATCTCATCGTCTCTGAACTTTCTCTGTTGCTACAATATATTCCAGGGAGCCGCGATACCTCAGTGGTTAGTGAACTGGTTACACAGCACAAGAGGTAGGGTTTGATTTCATCCGACGGCTCCGGGTTCCCCCCGCCTTAAATGGGTACCTGATTTTTTCAGGGAAAGTAAAGCGGCACGGGCGTTATACCGACCACAATACCCCAAAAATGATGTGCTGTTTTGTATAATGTATGGTCATTAACACTACATTCCCTTTACGCCACATGGCGTGTTCGGGGTTCTTTGAATACTTTACTTGATGCAATGTATTCCAGCTGTTCTCGTCTTAAATCATAACCAACAAATGCTGACTGTTTTTTTCCTAATATTCTATATTAGCTCTCCCTTTGCTGTGGCCTCTTTCATAACAATTTAATTTCTTATTCTCTTAATTTCTTAGCTGTCGGTGGTATTCTCAAAATTCTTATGTAAAACCACGTATCTACAACCTCAAGTGATCGTCTTGTCAGCTGTCCTATTGTCCATGATTCATACCCATACGTTAAGACTGAATCTACATAACATTTAAGAACTCATTTTCTTTGTTTCTATTGTCAAACAAGGATTGTCCAGTATCTTCTTCACGTAATGGAAAGCTACTTTTTGTGTGAGCCATTCGGCATCTCACCTGTGTTTTTATACAACGATGATATGTGGTTAACATTACTCATATATATATTTAAATGCATTTACCTGTTTTAATATTGTTCAACTTGTCTTTATTGTGCATTGCGGTTAAAAACTTAGTTGCAACTAATACTTCTGTCTTGTAACAAATTAAGGCTGAGTCCTTTATTTTCGCTTTCCTTCACTATAATGTCTAACATTTCTTGTAACTCATTTTCACTCTTAGCGATTAAGACTGTATCATCACCATACCATAGATTATTTATATTATGACCTCCGATTGTTATTTCAGACATGCCCCTTCTGGATCTTAAAATAATCTAACTATACACATTAAACAAATCTGGTGACAGCACACGGCCTTGCACAGTAAGATTATATTACTAAGTGTTCTCTGCTTTCAGTTTGTCCTTGGTCAACTTTCTAGCGAGATTTAAAAAAAAAAAAAACACATTGTTTATCTATCTGTTTTCAGCTTTATACTGGGCCTTGTTCCGTAAGCTAGTGATTATATCATACATTATTTCCCTAGTCCTTCTGAACTTCTTATTAGGCAATGTTATATAACCTATAGCGAGATTAGCAGAAAGATTATGTCTCCACGTATACTCCAAATCAACTAACACGTTTATTGTGTTTATCAATTACTCTCCCTCTCTAAAAATAATAGCAACTATAATGATAATCGTGAAAAGGTAGTTGAAAGTATTACAATATTGCAAGGTTTATTTAACGAATAAGAAATGTAAATGGGAAGATAACATTTTTACATTCTTTGTTCATCGTCTACTTCGTGTGAACGCCTCGAAAACTCTCGGAAGAAAAGAGAACACCAACAAGTGTATAATTTAAACAGTGGGATATATGAAAAAAATATAGGAAGCAAAATTAATCTCTTTTGCATTTAAAGATAGAAAATCAGAATTGGATATGACAAAATTCTTGGGACGAAATGACTGCGATAATGGAAGGCGAATAAATCGTACCACAGGAGGGAAAATTTAGTTGAGTTATTTGCGGGTCATCACCATTGCACTCCGAACATGTCCATAGGTGCTCAGATCCCCTCATCAGCAAGTTCCGCAGTGCCCAGTGACTGACGACTCCAGTTCTATTTTGGTTGATAAGTCTTCTTACACGCCCACTAAGTTTCTCATTTCTGGCTGTACCCATCTTAACTCCCATCTTTATCATCCAAAGGAGTGACGTGGATTTGTGGTTGTCGAAGTACCGTGCTCTTCCCACATCTCGGAGGGAATTGACGATGTCCGCCCAACCCATTGGTTGACCGTCCTCAACGACAGCTCAGCTGTCTAACCTATCTGCTCTTTCATTTCCCCGTACTCCCGCATGTACAGGGACATAGACAAAGGTGATTGTATGCATTTTGGACTTCAGCATTGACTCTACCAATTGCATGCGTACAGAGCCTGCCTCCACTTTTTTAGCATGCTCATCGATTCACTCAGTAAACATGTCTGGGTGTAGTCTTGTGACTCTAACCAGAAGAATGTCTTGGTCACTGCCATCACCTTCATCGTCATGCTACTCGTCGTCATAATGTATGTACCACTGTCTTCCTTGACTATTCTGTCTGCCGAGCGTGCTGTAAATTCCAAATTCCCATGCACTTCTTTGCTGTCGTACTACAAATCCGTCTGTATACGTGACTGCATCTTTCTCATCGGTGTTATCGCAGATGAGACCGTTGACCTCCGCATTGACCACGACTGAGTTATGTTCCCTACTTTTACCTGTCGATTGTGACAATACACGAGAATGACGTAAGCACCGGTATCCACTCCTCGCCAACATAGAAAATGTTTAAGGACACGATGATCAAAGCATCTAGGAAGACAAGGACATTCTTAGCGTGGAGTTCTAATGCAATGTAGGCTCAATAAATAGAAGTTACAATGATTTTTGCACCTCGATAAATCTACTGTTTTCAACATATGTGCTTTAGATTTAGAGAAAGGTATTACTGCAAAAACGACCTCACATAATGTTGTACCTGAGATAGTTTCTTAAATTTATTTTACTGGTCAATGTGTATTTCCTTCAATGTGCTTAACTATACTTTTTTATTCTTTATCTTGCCTAAAAGACGAAGACAAAATCCTTTCTGTTTTCATTTCCACAAAACGTATTATGTTCTTTATTTGCCATCTTGGAACATTCTAACAGCCTCTTATCATCATCCTGCTAAAGGTCTCAAAATACGCAATTTCCTAACTAAAATTTGACCTGACGCCTTTTGTTATACTGTTCATCTGATTCACTGGTAGCGTAAATCCATCAATGTCATTTGTGATCATCCCCCATGAAAGCTGAAGTTTATTTCACATGTACATACATCAGCTAACACACAATAACTGTTTAATTTCGTCATTAATCGATCCAACATGAAATAGATAAAGAACTCTATCTCCTATAAATCATTTACATTTCAAGTCTGTGAAAATTGATATTACTTACACTAAATATAATAGTTGCCAACTGTACACTCTAAGAAGACACACACATATTATTTAGAAGAAAACATATTATCATAAATACATTTATTGACCGTTTCATTAACATTTATATTCCACATAGGCACAATTTAATAGTGTCCAGCTCATGTTGAATATTATTTGCTCTATAATATCATTTATGCATTACTTTTAATGCTGCCTATATTAGATAATTATAATTATGTGAAAGAAAAACAAATACTCTTTGTTAGTTAAAAGCCGTTTCTGACAAACTGAAGTAATTCATAGACAAAGGGTCAACAAACGGGATACCGGAGCAATATTAATATGCTTATATAAGAATGATACGATTTCAGTTATTGGTTACACAGAGTAAACGTGAATATTCTGAAGTGCATCAACGCAAACCTAATCATGTTACAGACTTAGGGATGAATTAGTAAACATTGGCGAGAGAAAACATAATGGAAGAAGCAATAACAGGGAAACAATATAGGATAGAAAAAAATAACATGCTGGCCCCATAAAAATTGTATTTATAATTGGTTACACATAGATTAATAAAGATTACAGAAGGTGCATACAGACATGATCATCTACTACAAAAGACAAGGTATTTGTGGTACTTGAGGAACAATTATTTCAAGATTTAACATGAATGATAGTTTATAATTTATTGTTCTCCCTATTGCCTATAAATGGTTATGGCAGGCACCGGTATCAGCGCAAACGAACTAAAATCTATATTTATTCAATCGCCAGTGCCAGTGGAATCATCCGAAATAACATCTCACCTCATTGAAGGACCCACATAAAGAAAGGCAGATGCATTCCCCATCATAGCAGCTACAGCACACGGCAAAAGACATAACGAACAGTAATATCGCAGGGAAATTTATGAACTAACCGCTCATTGAATTATCGACATTAATGAATTGAGGACTTGTGCTAATTGCACTTGGATGCATACAAATAAATTCTAATACATGTGTATTGATCATAATGCAATGATGTTTAAACATGTGCAATTAAGGAAATTAGTTTATTTCAGAAACTATATCAATAAAGTACTATTGCTGTGGACGTCCTTGTTACGAGACTAATTTAGTAGATAAAGTGATATATGAGAATAATCAGAATAATACTTGTTAAATACTTAGTTTGTTCCAACGGCCAAGCGCTGGTTTCTGACTTAGTTGAATGAACGATGTTTATACAGTTAAGTTATACAATGAATGTGCCTATCTAACGATGTATTGGCCAGAGAACAGAGGTTTAATTAAAGGTACTGACACTGTACAGGTTTCAACTACGGCTGAGATATTCACAAGAATATCTGCAGAGAGTGGATCAGATTTCAAGATCCAATATTATATAATGAAGATTACTAAGGGAATTAAGGGAATGTTACTGTGTGAACCTCAGTGCCTTCTTTAAATAATATTTCTACGTTTCTTCATCATTTTCCTTAGACTTTGTTACATATTTCCAAATTCAACTTGTATTTCAATTCAGAATTAGTGCCACCGACTCTAATGCCTAAAACCAGAGAGTAGAGATACGTAACACCTTTTTTTTTACTACTGATGGCGTAAAGGCACCTTTTCATGACGACATACACACAAAAACATACAGCTACATATACGCGTATATACCATCACTGAAAATTGACCGTATATTAGAACTGTTTTCTGTAGATCAGTCTCCTAACGATGAGCAAAATATTGTGAACTTTCAGGTTCAAAGGAAAATAGGAGATATAAGCTTAGGTCCGACCCATTATATGTACTAGAGTGTATGGAAGCTAAAGGATCAAAGCACGTGCTTGACGGGTGTCCTCTACTGATACCCATACTGCTTTCTGTTGCGAAGCTCTCTCTGTATAAAGAGTTTCGGATTATTTATAGGATTACATTTGCATGTGTAACCTTCATTAGCAACGAAGATGGTGTAAAATATACACAGAGACAAAGAACAAACATTCATCAGAGTAAATAGAGAACACTTATAGGAGATAATATGAGTCTAATATGTATGCAACCTATAAAAGAATCATAGTCTGTCTGAACAGATGGGGTTGCAACAATCACTTTGGAATTAGAACGAAATAAGACAAGGGCACATAAGCAATTGAAGAAGTCAATATGAAATAGAGAAGGAGAGCTAGCTTCTATTTGAAGACGACCGGGTACAAAACAAGGCTGAAAGGAAAATGATGAAGGGAAAAAGAAAACGACGTATTGAGTATCGGCTACGCAGAGAATAAATAGACGTTAAAGTAGTTAAACCAGTCTCACAAAATCATGATATACGTTTGTTGTTTCCATCGTCATGTAACGTAGAAACACTTATACATCTCGTGACTAAGATCAACCGAGACCCTAAAAACAAATGAAAGTCCACATCTTAAAATATCTGAAGAAAAAAAAATGTTCAATGTATCAAGGAAAGCAGAACATATACATTGGAAGTGGGAAAATGCGAACAAAAATTAAATGTTTTTATATAAATCGTATGGATCCCAAAAAAGTAAGTGTAGAGATGTGTCCGTCAATTACATTTGTGAAACTCTAAAAGGTCGTCACGGACATAAGGTCGGCACACATTGCTTTAGAAGGAGAGAAGTAACACACATCAGGGCTAGTGAAAATCTGACTTTTTCATATTCTCTTTCAATAATTTACATTTACTGATACTTATCTTAGTCGTGCGATTTATAAAATAACATGAGAAAACTGTCTAGGATATCAGTAGAGGTGTATGGTGTATATTGTATACACACACGTGGAATGTTGACAACTCAATTCTTATTTAAATTTCATTTCATGTAATAATGATGTTCTGTACGCATGCACTGGGTAGAGTTGTTACATAAATCCAAAATACATAAGGTCACCTTTGTCTATGTCCCTGAACATGCGGGAGTACGGGGAAATGAAAGAGCAGATAGGTTAGACAGCTGAGCTGTCGTTGAGGACGGTCAACCAATGGGTTGGGCGGACATCATCAATTCCCCCCGAGATGTGGGAAGAGCACGGTACTTCGACAACCACAAATGCACTTCACTCATTTGGATGATAAAGATGTGAGTTAAGATGGGCACAGCCAGAAATGAGAAACTTAGTGGCCGTGTAAGAAGACTTATCAACCAACATAGAACTGGAGTCGTCACTCGCTGGACACTGCGGGAATTGCTGAGGAGGGGATCTGAGCGCCTATGGACATGTTCGAAGAGCATTGGTGATGACCCACAAAAAACGCAAGAACTCAATAACTCAATGGTGCTTTTTAAAATTTGGATACAGAATCCAACTATATGAGGTTAACTATATATATATATATATATATATATATATATATATATATATATATATATATATATATATATATATATATATATATTAACTATAATAACATATATATATTTATATATATATATATATATATATATATATATATATTATTTATATATATATATATATAATTGCCATCATGCAGCATACAAATGATCAGTCTGAAACAAGTGCAACGTGTCAAATACTGGGGCACAATAATAACATCATATGGAAGATGCACTACAGAAATAAAGAGCAGAATAGCTCAGGCCAAATTAGCATTTCAGAAATGAATAAAAATATCTTATGCAACAAATATATTTCAATAGAAGTGAGAAAAAATAGTTCTTCGGTGATATATAGAACTAATTCTGACATATGGAAGCGAATCATGAACAGTAGACGAACAAATGAAAAGACGATTAGAGGCGACAGAGAAGTGATTTCTCAGAAGAATGTTGAAAGTTCCCTGGACAGCTAAAATGACAAATTAAGAATTTTTTCAAAGAGGCCAACACACAGACTCCTAAAAAAATCAGAAATAACCTATCAACATTTTTGGGCACATCATGCGAAGAGGAAAGTTGAAATACCTGGTTACAACTGGCAAAATTAAAAGAAAGAGAGAATGTGGACGACAAGGAGAGAAAATACTAGATATCTTGGTGTCATGACATAGAAAACAGTCAACAAAAGAACTGATACGATACACTGTATATAGAAGATGGTGGAAGAACATGATCGTCTACGCCAACCGGTATGGCACATGATGATGCCGATGATGATGATGATGATGATGATGATGATGATAATTACCAATCAGTTCAGACATGTTTGAGATGGGCTCAACTGTGACCGTGTCTACTTCTACAATATCACGATTCCCAGACAAAATTACTTACCTTAATCCGCAATCTATCAATCTGTAACCAGGTCAGGATATTCTTATTTCCTAATTATAGTTATATATTATTAAATCACAGTGTCAACGTATACTAAGAGGCTATGTCCTGGATTTTTCATGTGTTGCATTCAATAAGAATACCTAAACGTCTTTTGTTTTGTCTCTCTTTCCCTCTCTCTCTCTCTCTCTCTATATATATATATATATATATATATATATATATATATATATATATATATATATAGATAGATAGATAGATAGATAATTATCATCATGTTCC
The DNA here is from genome assembly GCA_032433765.1 of Megaustenia siamemsis. NCBI lineage: Eukaryota > Metazoa > Mollusca > Gastropoda > Stylommatophora > Ariophantidae > Megaustenia > Megaustenia siamemsis. The sequence continues at coordinate 44,706,862 of JAVIAB010000101.1, read as the reverse complement.
ATACGGTTGGCGTGGGCGACCATGTCCTTCCACAATCTTCTGTCCACAGTGCATCGTATCAGTTATGCTGTTGAATGTTAACCATGCCATGACACCAAACTATCCAGTATTTCCTCTCTTTGTCATCCGCGATCTCTCTTTCCTTTCATTTTGGCAGCTGTAACCAAGTATTCCAACTTTCCTCTTCTCATGATGTGCCTGAAACATGTTGATTGTTTCTTTCTGATGTTTTGTAGGAGCTGCCTTTTGTGCTGGCCTCTTTGAGATCTTCCCCATTGGTCTTTTTAGCTGTCCAGGGAACGTTCAACATTCTTCTGAGAAATCCCATCTCAGTGGCCGCTAATTGTCTTTTCATTTGTTTGTCTACTAACCAGGATTTGCTTCCATATGTGAGAATTGATTCGTATATAGCACATATGAACTCTCTTTCTCATTTCTATTGTACATAGAATTGTTGCATAAGATATATTTCATTTTATGAAATGCTTTTTTGGCCTGAGCTATTCTACTTTTTATTTCCGTGGTGCATCTTCCATCATCATCATCATCATCATCATCATCATCATCATCATCGAGTGCCGTCTATGCAAGGAAGGTTGGCTTTTATGTAGCGCCCTTCTGCTTTGCCTCTTGCTATGATGGTGCAGGTTGTCTTAGGCTGATTTGTCCATCTTTTGATGTTACTCGTCCATGTTAGTTTGGGCTGACTCTGTCTCTTTTACCTTGTATTTTCCCCTCCAGGATAACTTTTATTAGGCTGTTTTGTCTTTTGTGAAAAATCGACGAACGAAGAGATAAGAGGAACGCAAAGAGAAAAAAAATACCAGACAGCTGAAGTGAATGGCTTGGCAGAAGGTCAACAACAGAAATGATAAATAACTGTCGAGATCGAAAGTTGTGGAGAGACATGACCACCTACGCCAGCGTGTACGGTACTTGATGATGACGATGTTGTCTTCATGTTTATAAACTTTGCAGGAATGTTGAGAAGACATGAACGTTTTATTATTCTCAGCTGCAGCGAACTTATTATGTATATTGTTGAATTCCATTTTATCATTCATATATTCTTACGTTTTTTTATCACAATGACATGTTTAAGATCTATATATCATATCATAGCTTGTTACCTACATTTTTGAATGATGGAATTTCAATCTAGCATTTTGTTGTGTCTTTATACAGTTCGTTGGAGAAATACGAAATAAAATATACAAATCAAATGATGCAGTTATAATGCATTTGATTATATATTAATTGCTACGTCATCTTTAGAACATATTACTTACCTGTCGTATTGCAAAATGTTTCTCAAAAATCTAAGAACAAATAAGAAAGTTAGTTTAAGAAAATGTATTTCTGAACGCGCCTTTTTACTTATTATTGTATATTTTGGGTTGTTTCAGCAAGATGAAATAAATAGCTTTCAATGTGAGTTTGATCACAGTTTAACATTCCACAAAACTGAGGGAGAATAGAAGCGTGACGGATTCTGGGTGTTCGCTAATCTGATTCAGAATCTTAAAAGGCTCACGAATGCTTATAATGTCAAGATAAAGACAACGATACGATTAGAATGTGCATGTATCGAATGAAGCACAAAATTACAACTCTTGAAAATTTAGCTTCATTTCCAGTTTTCTCAACATAAATTTACACAAAATGAGTAGAACTTCATCATGGTAATTGCAACATTCGCCGTTATTTGGTATGGTAGTGAAGCTACTTCTCGACGCTATAGGCCTTAACATAATTTTTCCAAAGCTTTAACATTTTTTTTAAGGTGAGGAATAGAAGGATTTAAAAGACACACGCAACAATAAAACACACCAAAAAAAAAAAAAATAAAAAAATAAAAATAAAAAATAAAAAAAAAGCGCAAGGATTCGAGTTTTCGAATCTCAAATCTTTTCTTTTTAGGATTCGCGTAATTCAATGATGAGAAAATTGAAATGTCTCATCTCAATGAAAAATAGATAGACACTTTCCTCAGTAAGTTGGACACAAGTAATGATGAAGAACGCAGATTACTGGCTTTGAACGGATGTTGCATAATACGATGCCAGTTAAGTGCTCCTATCTTTGAAAAATGTATAATTTTACCGGTAATCGTTTTATGATTATCACACATATAGTAACTTAACAATATCATCACTTTTAAAGAATCATCGGTGAAAACTGTTCTGCTGGTTGAAAAGCCCGCGTACGGTGTTCAAAACCCGCGGTAGACAGAAAGGATTTGTTCTATCGGGAGTGAAATAAAAATCCTGAGTCTCACGCGTCGTGGCGACTACTTGACCAATCGGCCTTTATCCCTCTGGTTCTATCGTTGCCCCCCGAAATACACCAGCAATGGTACTATGTGTCGTAAAGATAGCTTGTTTTTTTTATCGATGATAACTTTGTCTTATTTAGAAATCAGTGCATAGTCAGTTTGGAAGATTATGCACTTGTTTAGTATTTTGCAATATGCAAATAGTTTGCAACGTTGTGCAACCAATGCCAGACCTGGACCCTAGATACAAGAACATTAAGAACAATAACATCTACAGAGATGAAATGTGTTAGACGAATGACATGAAACAGTCTGAGAGATAAGATCAGAAATGAAGAACTGCGAAAAAAAAAAAATAGGAATAGATCGCGCCATAGAATATATAAGGAAACTACAGATACAATGGTTTGGCCACGTGACAAGGCAGAAAGAACAAAACACAACACAACGAGCCTTCAACAAACGTTGTGAGAACACTAGACCCAAGGGTAGACCACGAAAAAGATGGGTCGATGGAAAAGATTCCTAGATGCACTAGGAAACATAACAGCAGCAGAGGCGAACATAAGAGCAGACGACCGCAAATTATATTTCACCTCGACGCTGAAAGGCAGATGTAGAAGGACAGAAGAAGAAAAAAGAGGGAGAAGAAGAAATCGTTTGCTGCTTGTCTATTCGGAAACACTTTGCAACGAAAATTGACAAGACATGATCTAATTTGGATCTGTCCCAACCATTCAACAGGAAATAGCAACAGAAGAAGAATATATGGTTGGCATACGAAGGATTGTGAGACAAGATTAGGGAATGCCATATTAAACTTAGTTACATCTCACAAAAATGATCATCATCATCATTGAGTGCCTTCTCTGCAACGAAGTTTGGCTACCATGGAGCGCCATTCTGCTCTGTCTCTTGCTTTGATGGTGCAGGTTTTCATAGGCTGATTTGTCTTTTAACATCTTTTGATGTTACTCGTCCATGTAAGTCTTAGTCTGCATCTTTTACCTTGTATTTTCCACTCCGGGATTACTTTTAGTAGGATTTTGTGTCTTTTAACATGACCCGAAATCGCATTTCTTGTTTGAATTGTGCTTAGTAGTTCTCTTTTCATTTTTAGTTGTTTTAAGACTTCATCGTTTGGTTTCTTTTCCTTCCATCCAATTCTACCTATTCTTCCATATATAAACATTTCAAAGACTTCAATTTTCTGTTCTGTTTTCTTGCCTAATGTCCATGTTTCTGCGCAGTATAGGAATATTGCGAAGATGGAACATTTTGCTATTCTTAGTTTTAGCCCTGGTGATTTTTATTTGGTGTTAGTATGTTTTTCATGACATTAAAATTACTTTTTGCCATTCCTATTCTTTTGTTTATTTTAGTTGTACATTTTCCATCACTGGTTATAGTATGTCCAAGGTAGTTGTAGTTCTGAATTGTCTCCAGGTCTATTCATTCTATGTTGATATCCACTTGTGGGTTTTGAATATCTTCTTTGTTTATGATCATAGATTCAGTCTTTGTGATATTTATATCTAGTCCATATTTTTTGCGTGCCATGTTCATTTCATTAAGTAATTGTTGTAGGTCTTTAGGATTTTCTGCTAGCAGTATAGTATCGTCAGCATATCTTAGGTTATTGATTATCTTTCCATTAATTTGTATGCCTGGCATCACTATGATGTTTTTTGAAAAAATTGCGCAGTGTATAGATTGAACAAGCTTGGTGATAGGATGCATGTGTAGAGTTCTCTTTGTTATATTTTATTATTGCTGTTTGCTCCCAGTGTAGATTACATATTAGTCGTATGTCCATGTCATTTAGATGTATCTCTTTTAGGCATTCTATAAGTTCATAATGGTGTATTATATCAACAGCTTTGGTGTAGTCTATGATGCAGGCATATATTGGTTTGTTTACTTATGTGTATTTTTCGATTAATGTTCTCATACATAATATGGCTTCTTTTGTCCCGCTATTTTTCATAAAACCAAATTGCTGCTCATCTAATTCAGTATTGATTTTATTCTGTATCCTTCCTTGTATAACAATTAGCAAGATTTTTGTAACATGGCTCATTAGGCTTATTGTTTTAAAGTCACTGAATTTAACTGCACCATTCTTTTTTAGGCAATGCAATGAAAGTCGATGTTTTTTTTGTTCATTTGGTATGTATCCTGTGTGGTATAGTCGTTGCATTTGTATGTAATCTCTTCAATGCCTACATCTTCTAGTGCCTGTATCATCTCTATCTGTATGCTATCTGGTCCTGCTACTTTTCTTTTTTTCATTGTCTTCTATAGCTTTTTCCACCTTAGATTTTAAGTTTGTATAGCCTGATGTACATTTTATAACTGGTTTCTTGTCCCTTTGATCCTGAAATAGTTCTGTTATATATTCCTGCCATCTATCTATAATATTCTTATTGTCTGTTTGCATTTTTCCTTTTTTGTCTGCAATACTTTCTGTGGATTTTTAAAAATTTTTATTAGTCATTCTCGTTATTTCTGTGTGCATTTCTCTTAAGTCTTGTTTGCTTTCCATAGTTTCTATTTCTATACATTTTTTCGGCTGTGCCAGTCTTCTTTTTGCCTTTTTGCACATTTTGCGTATCTCATTATCTATTTTATTGTATTGGGTTCTTTGCTTGTCTCCTTTCTTCCAGTTTTTTCTAAGATGGTGTTAGTTATCCATTTTTTTGTTTTTTGTTCTTGTCTCTTTTGGGTAAGGTGTCGCATGTTTCTTGTATGTTTTTCTTTATGCATTGCCATTTGATTTGTTTTTCATCAGGATTTTCTCTTATGTATTGTTAAATTCCTTCTTCTAGCAGCTTCTGGTATGTGTTCTTTACTTGTATTGTATCGGTATCTTTAATATATTTTTGATTTAAAGCTGTTATATCTAATATAGGATACATACCACACAGGATACATACCAAATGAACTAAAAACATCAACTTTCATTGCATTGCCTAAAAAGAATGGTGCAGTTGAATGCAGTGACTTTAGAACAATAAGCCTAATGAGCCATGTTACAAAAATATTGCTAAAAGTTATACAAGGAAGGATTCAGAATAAAATCAATACTGAATTAGATGAGCAGCAATTTGGATTTAGGAAAAATAGCGGGACAAAAGAAGCCGTATTCTGCATGAGAACATTAATCGAAAAATACACAGAAGTAAACAAACCAATATATGCCTGCTTCATAGACTACACCAAAGCTTTTGATAGAGTACACCACAAACAACTTATAGAATGCCTAAAAGAGATACATCTAGATGACATGGATATACGACTAATATGCAATCTATACTGGGAGCAAACAGCAATAATAAAATATAACAAAGAGTTCTCTACACCCATTGATATAAAAAGAGGAGTAAGACAAGGATGCATCCTATCACCAAGCTTGTTCAATCTATACACTGAGCAAATCTTTAAAAACATCATAGAGATGCCAGGCCTACAAATTAATGGAAAGATAATCAATAACCTAAGATATGCTGACGATACTGTACTACTAGCAGAAAATCATAAAGACCTACAACAATTACTTAATGAAATAAACACAAGCAAAAAATATGGACTAGATATGAATATCAAAAAGACTAAAACTATGATCATAAACAAAGAAAATACTCAAAACCCACAAGTGGATATCAAAGTTGAAGGAATAGACCTGGAGACAGTTCAGAACTACAACTACCTTGGACATACTATAACCAGTGATGGAAAATGTACAACTGAAATAAACAAAAGAATAGGAATGGCAAAAAGTAATTTTAATGTCATGAAGGACATACTAACATCAAAACAAATAACACCAGAGCTAAAACTAAGAATAGCAAAATGTTACATCTTCTCAATATTCCTATATGGTGCTGAAACATGGGCATTAGACAAGAAAACAGAACAGAGAATTGAAGCCTTTGAAATGTGGATATATAGAAGAATAGGTAGAATTGGATGGAAGGAAAAGAAAACAAATGACAAAGTCTTAAAACAACTAAAAATGAAAAGAGAACTTCTGAACACAATTAGAACAAGACAAATGCGATTCTTAGGCCATGTTAAAAGACACAACAACCTACTGAAAGTGATCCTGGAGGGGAAAATCCAAGGTAAAAGAGGCAGAGGCAGACCAAGATTAACATGGACGAGTAACATCAAAAGATGGACAAATCAACCGATGACAACCTGCACCATCAAAGCAAGAGATAGAGCAAAATGGCGCTCCATGGTAGCCAACCTTCGTTGCGGAGACGGCACTCAATGATGATGATATCTAATATATATTATTTTAAATATCTGGAATAAAGTAATTATATCGTCAAGTGTACCACGTCTTAGTTTCTTCACTTCCTCTTCTACCCTATCGTGTGTCGAGGGAGATACATAAATCTGGTTTATGTTGGAGGATTCAATCATTACCAGTCGATGTTATTGCATTGCACTTTGATGCTGCCTGTCCATCTTACTCTGGGTCTGTTCTTCGCTCTTCTCCCTCCTTATCGTTTTATATATGCGGTGTGTGGTAAGGAACCATAAATCGTTCTTTCTAGATGTGCAAACCCGTGTATTTGTTGTCTCTGTATGTAGATTAGTATTAGCTCAATGCCTATTCTTTCTCTTATTATGTTATTTCCGATTTTTTTTCTGGGTATTTTAAGCGCTTTTCTGAGATATATCATCTCTGTTGTGACAAGCTTTCTTTTGCCTAGACGTAAATGACCATGTTTGGCATTGACATCACAATGTTGGAATGAATATACTCAGTATAAGATGTTTGAGGTGGCAATATGTATTGTTTTCTTTAAGTATACGGGTTTGCTTTTCCAATACTTGGTTTGCCTTATTGCATCGTATGTCTATTTCTTTATCGATTTTACGATCTTCAGAGAATGTTGTTCCAAGGTATTTAAAGTTTGTTTACTTATTGTGTAAATTGATGTTATATAGCTGTGTTTAATGTCTTATTTTGTCTTCCTATTTATATAACTAATTTTTTTTCAATTCTTATTTTTATGTTCTTCATTTTACACATTCTTTATTCAATGATATCATTTGTTAAGAGTACTACAATCATCAAAATGGTTACAAAACGAATATTGCTATTTTATGGTTATTTTCAGGAACTAATCAATATGTGAATGCTACTATGAGACCTTGGAGGTCCTATGTAAATAATCTAAGGTATGCTGATGATACAGACTTTATCGCTAAGAGTGAAAATGAATTACAAGAAATGTTAGACATTATAATGAAAAAAAGCAAAAAAATAAAGGACTCAGCATTAATAGCAAAAAGACAGTAGTAATGGTAACAACAAAGAAAAAGACATCACCTCAGTGCAAAATAAAGACAAGGGGAACAATATTAAAACAGATAAATGAAATTAAATATTTGGGAAAGTTGTTAAAATGTACACACTCTCAGACGCGAGATGTACAATAGAGGTGAGATGGAGAATGGCTCAGGCAAAAGCAGCTTTTGCAAAAATGAGAAATATACTATGCAATCCATTTTTGCCAATAGAAACCAGAAAAATAGTTCTTAAATGTTATGTAGAGCCTGTCTTAACATATGGATGTGAATGATGGAAAATAGGACAATAGACAAGAAAATTACTGGCGTCTGTAGAAATATGGTTTTACAGAAGAATGTTAAGAATGCCATGGGCAGCTAAGAAAAGTAATGAACATGTTCTGAAAGAGGTCAAAGCAAAAAGAGAGCTAATTTCCAATATTAGGAAGAGACAATCGTCGTTTTTGGCCATATAATGAGAAGAGAACAATTGGAATCTATTGTAACAACTGGGAAAATTGAGGGACGAAGAGATAGAGTGAAACAAAGAGAAAAAAATACCAGACACCTTAAGAGAAAGGCTTGGCTGAAGATCAACAACACACATGATAAATAACTGTCGAGTTCGAAGTTGTGGAGAGACATGATCATCTACGCCACCAGGCCCTGCACTTGTTGATGCTGATATACAAAGACACACAAACAACCCTACAACAGGCCGATTGTAGAAAATCCAATGAGCACTCAGATAACCTTCTATTGGCATCTTATTTCTTAAAGATCGCTTCAATTCTGTAAATTCAGATGTTTCGGACTCATCTACATACGGTCCAAGATGTAGATGAGTCCCCGCAATACTCACGTGGCTGTCATTAATAATAAAAACAACACTGTTGTTATATAATTCTAAGTGACGAATATTGAATGTTTTCACTTGAGAAAGATATATACGAAATACGGCTAATATGTAAAACAAAAAGAAAGTAGATAGAATATTAATCACCAACTGACTGGTAAAATCCAGTTCTATAAATGTACTGTTAGTGATTGCCTCACAGTGGGCCTGATTTCTTGATACGTTGCTCACGGATATCAGAACGTTATAATACTGCCATGAGAGTCTGTTCCACCGGCTTTCGATGAGAAATAGCTGGATATGTCCTTGTAGCAACTGTGGGAATAATCCAACTCAGAGATAGACTAGAACTATTGTTCTTGCATGAACTCATCAAGTAGGAAAAGTAGTCAATCTATTTTGCAATGTACGCGTTTAATAGACACTGTAAATTATAAATCACTGGCACACGCAGAGACCTGATAGAACAAACAATACGTCTATTTACTCACAAATATGGTTTGATTTCTTCACTACGATCAAACGGACTTTTTTTTAAAAATCGTGTCACTTACTTTCCCATTTTTATTAACGATCTCGCTAATCTGCGAAAATAGTGAGGTATATATACGTGCATGGATATAAGAACATAAATAATATGCATCATATCATTCTAATATGTAAAAGAGAATATGAACAATCAATATTTGAACAAAATATGTTAGGTAACCCGAACCATTGACACCATGCAACATGCACACAAAACAATACGAGAAACCCATGTTGTATCCCACATAGTGAAGCAGAATGATTTATCTGTTTGATGACGTGCCAAGGATAAGACACCTTAAGTCTGATGCAGAGTTTGCAGGATTAAAACAGTGTTTCACTAAATTTAGAGAGAAAACTAATCACAAAAATCAGATATCAAATAGTGGTAAAAATTAAAACAACATAATGCTTAAATTTGAACAATGAAAGATTTTATTTAAAGGAAGAGAAATGCTATATCAACGCATCTTGGGATCAAAATGTCCCCTATATGTTACGAGAAGGTTCATGACAGTGAAAAGAATGCGGATGTGATAAGAAAGCAAAAGATGATGTCAGCGGTCATTACTGTTATGAAGGTCACTATAATGAGATGAGCTAGGCGCGTTACGACTTGTGTGTTGCATCACGAAAGATGCACCGGAGATTAAAACCCAAACGTCTGCTTTCTTTACCAGCTGTGAGTTTCTGACAAATTTCACAGATGATCATATACACAAAGGAAATAAGTTACTTACAAAAAAAACATAATTATTCTCAAACCGGGCATTACGAAAGCTGTCCTGGAAATTCCTCCTCTTCTTCTTTCTTTCTCTTTCCTTTCTCATTTGCCTTTCAGCGTAGCGGGGAGATATAATTTGCGGTCGTTTACTCTTCTGTTCACCCCTGCTGCTGTTATGTTTCCTAGTGCTTCTAATATTTCATCGATCCATCTTTTTTCGTGGTCGACGCATGAGTCTGGTGTTCTCACAACGTTTGCTGAAGGCTCGTTGTGTTGTATTTTGATATTTCTGTCGTGTCACAGGGCCAAACCATTTTATCTGCTGTTTCTTTATATATTCTATGGGCTATTCCTAGCATTTTTTCTCAGTTCTTCATTTCTGATCTTATCTCTCAGACCGGAAATTCTTGATAATATGTATTTATAAGCTTACTAAATGTACGTTTAATTTCTAATTACATAATTAGGTAGCCTTTTGTTACACATTTATTCTAAATTCATACTATGGCCACAATAACAGGCATACATTGGTTGTGTCCAGGTAGTAACATGAACATTTCTAGTTATCATTGTTTTTGTGGTTCAAACATTGCCACTTGTTCGCCGTGTAGAGTTTCAACTGTGACATCAATTCATGTTACGCGTGTTTGTTATGATCGCATATTTCTTCTGAAATATCCGCAAAACAATATTTGGCGAACGATTTCAAAGAAATCCTTCATATATAGGACAAAAATCAGGTTCTTTCTTTTTATTTTTTCCTTCTTTATTTGCCTTTTAGCGTCGAAGGGAGATATAATTAGCGGTCTTTTTCTATTCAGGGTTGCCTCTGCTGCTGCTATGTCTTTCTAATATTCTGTTATTTAATTTGTTTTCCGTATTTGGCCATGGGTCTGAAATTCTTGTAAAGTTTATTGAAGGCTCGTTGTGTTGTGCTTGGATCTTTCTTCCTTACCACGTGGCCAAAACATGTTACTTGTTGTTTATGTATATATTCTATAGCAGGACTTACTCCTAGCTTTATTCATTGTTCTTCATTTCAGATCTTATATCTCAGACTGGTTCCTGTCATTCGCCTAACACATCTAATCTCGGTGGTGGTTCTTTTCTTACTGCTGTTACATATAGGGTCCAGGATTGGTATTGGTAGAACAATGCTGGAATTAATAGTGTATTGTAGAGTGCCTGTTTTGCATCTAGATATATTGCCTAGTTGGGCAATAGTGGTGATAGCTGTCCAATGATTTGACAAGCTTTGTTGCATCTTGAGTCTATTACTACTGTGTCTGAATTGTCATTTGTCACTAAACTTTCAATGTATTTACAATCCTCTACTTGTTTTAGTTGTCTTCCGACTATGATTATGCTTTTGTCTTCATTTTTTTTCTTGCTTTGGCAAGCTTTCGCCTTAAACGAAGTCCCTCTATAGAAATAAATGCTAATAATATTAGACAAAAAAGGAATTGAAGTCAACGGTCACAACATAAATAACTTGCGATGTCCGGATGAGACAGTCTTAATAGCAGAGAAATGAAAGAACTACAAGAAATGATAGACATGATAGTAAAAGAAAGCAACAAGTAAAGTTTAAGTCTGATTAGAAAGAAAACGAACGCGCAGACAAATTAGCTAAAGATTGAGGGAGATTACCACAAGAGAACCATCCGCTCAGTTATCATGAAGCCAAATTATCCTCAAAGGTTAGTACTATGAAAAATGGAAACGAGAACACACAAAGCATAACGAGAGGGACGGATACCATCAACTGTCAAGTAGGGATCAAGCATCTTACTTCGCCTACGCACTGGCCAAAATAGAATGATGAATCACATGTTCATCAAATTCAAAATAGGTACAACCAGCCTATGCCACTGTACACCGGACAATATGACTACAAAACATGTTCTACAGGATTGCCCCCAGTACACAGACCTGAGAAGAGCAATGTGGTCCACACCCACCTCCCTGGAAGAGAAACTATATGGGGCAATCGAATCACTTAAACAGACAGCTGACTTCATGAGAGTCTGGAATCCTAGTCTGATTGAGTCATAATCGCAGAGAGAGATATTGAGAGAGAAAGAAAACAGAAATAATGGTCGTATCGAAGAGACAATCATCACAAAAATGCAGCATAACAATAAACGGGACAAATTTGAAACAAGTGTAACGCGTCAAATACTTGGGCACATTATAACATCAGATGGAAGCTGCACCGCATAATTAAAAAGCAGAATGGCTCAGGCCAAAATAGCATTTTAGTAAATGAAAAATATCTTATGCAACAAATCTATGTCTATAGAAGTGAGAAAGAGAGTTTATCGGGGTTATATAGAACCAATTCTGACATGTGGAATCATGAACAGTAGACAAACAAATGAAAAGACGATTAGAGGCCAAATAGATGGGATTACTCAGAATGATGTTGAAAGTTGCCTGGACAGCTAAAAAGACCAAGGGGGAAATTCTCAAAGAGGTCAACACAAAAACAACGATCCTAAAAATAATCCGAAATAAACAATCAACAGTTGTTTTGCACACCATGAGATGAAGAAAGTTGGAATACTTGGTTACAACTGATAAAATAAAAGGAAAGAGAGATCGAGGACTACAAAGAGAGAAAATACTGGATAGCTTTGTGTAATGGCATGGAAAACAATCAACAACAGAACTGATACAATGCGCTGTAGATAGAAGGTTGTGGTAGGACATGATCGCCCACGCTAACCGGCAAGGCACGTGATAACGATGATGATGGCCATCTTTTTATATTTTATTTAACAAATTATAAATAAAAGAAGCAATACATTACTAGACCTCACACAACCCATCGTAATATTCCTATCACTTCGCGTCTGTTCACACAAGTAAGAAGATCGTTATGTTAACTAATCGCTCACTGTTATGTGCTAAAATACATTTATAATGCTACACACTCTTATACTGGCAACAAACAGCAGCTATACGAATTAGCAACCAAACAGGACAATTCCAATATATAAAACAAGGAGTCAGACAAGGATGTGTTCTGTCACCAGACTTGTTTTCACTTTACAGCGAATCTATTATGAGATCAATAGTAGACAAGAAAGGAATTGAAGTCAACGGTCACAACATAAATAATTTGCGATATGCGGATGACACAGTCTTAATAGCAGAGACAGAGAACGAACTACAAGAAATAATATACATAATAGTAGAAGAAAGCAACAAGAAAGGTCTCAGTCTGAAAAGTAAGAAAACAGAAGTAATGGTTATATCGAAGAAACAATCATCACCATCATGCAGCATAACAATAAACGAGACAAATCTAAAACAAGTGCAACGTTTCAAATACTTGGGCACAATAATTACATCAGATGGGAGATGCACCACAAAAATAAAAAGCAGAATAGCTCAGGCCAAAATAGCATTTCAGAAAATGAAAAATATCTTATGCAACAAATCTATGTCAATAAAAATGAGAAAGAGAGTTCATCGGTGCTATATAGAACCAATTCTGGCCTATGGAAGCGAATCATGGACAGTAGACAAACAAATGAAAAGACGGTTAGAGGCCACAGAGATGGGATTTCTCAGAAGAATGTTGAAAGTTCCCTGGACAGATAAAAAGACCAATGAGGAAGTTCTCAAAGAGGCCAACACAAAAAGGGAGCTCTTAAAAAACATTCGAAAGAAGCAATCAACATTTTTGGGCACATCATGAGAAGAGGAAAGTTGGAATACTTGGTTACAACTGGCAAAATAAAAGGAAAGAGAGATCGCGGACGACAAAGAGAGAAAATACTGGATAGCTTGGCTTCATGGCATGGAAAACAATCAACAACAGAACAGATACGGTGCACTGTAGATAGAAGAATGTGGAGGGACATGATCGCCTACGCCAACCGGCAGGGTACATGATGATGATGAATGTAACACATCTACACAGATTATGAAACTTACATGGCGTGTTATCTTTCCAATCTGCAGTATATTATTTATACAATCATTACTATATGTGTAGGCAGTTGAAGAATATACGACTGCTTGTCATAGTCATTTTTCGTTAAGAGTTTCTACAGATGAACATCACATAGATTGTGATGTTCCCTTTTCCTCATATGATATTTATGTGTTCTCAAAGCGATCAGAGAACTGGTAAAGTTGTAAGATTTTTTGGGTACTGTTTTCTTACTAAGCGAAAGAAGGATATGTACATATATATATTATATATATATATATATATATATATATATATATATATATATATACATATATATATATATGTGTGTATGTTTGTGTGTGTGTGTGTGTGCATGTGTGTGTGTGTGTGGATAGCCTTTGGCATCATTACATCCAATTGGTAGCAAGAGATCGTGATAAGTCGGTAGTATGGTAAAATATTAATGTATTACGATATAAAAGGTTAAATGTATGGCACTTTTCATCTTGACAAACTGTTTAGCGGAAGCTATTGTGTACTTGTTTGTGGAGGTTTTGTTTTTGGGGAACAGTATCTAGTGGCTGATTTTACCATTGTTTAATCAACACACTGGACCACAGAATGAACATGTCAGGCCCAATGATCAAGTGTTTTCCGTTTTTATTTCATACTTTCTTCATCATTGTATTATGAATACTCAGTATGGGCACATGCTATGGAGTGTGTGTTTTACCAGTCACACTACCCCCTTCTTAAGTTCTTTTCAAGAATTTCATGAGAAAGGGACAAAGCCAATACTACGTTCGGAATTGAAAGAATATGCAGAGGTTACCAGAAAGACAGTTAGCGCTGTCAATTGCCTTAGGGACCTCCCTTCCATATTTCTACTCAGTGTGTACTCCCATAACAATTTATGCAACAAATTCAGTTCAGAAATTAGTGATGAACAGTTTGGTTTTGTTAGAGATAAAGGAACATGCAATGGCATATGCATCATAAGACATTTTGTAGAAAGAGTCATAGAGGTGAAAACAGATCTATACCTATGTTTCATATATTATACCAAACATTTGACAAAGTGAAGCAGCAAGAATTAATCAACATTTTAGAAAGCATAAAAGTAGACAGCAAAGATCTAAGAATAATAAAGAACATTTACTGGCATCAAACAGCGGCCATAAGAACTGGAAACCAATTGGGAATGTTACAAAAAATAAAACATGGTTTTAGACAAGGTTGTGTGTCCACCAGATTTGTTTAATATGTATAGTAAGATTATTTTCAGATCCATAAGAGGCATGCCTGGAATAACAATCGGAGGTCATAATATAAATAATCGAATGTATGCTGATGATACAGTCTTAATCGCTAAGAGTGAAAATGAGTTACAAGAAAGGTTAGAAATGGTAGTGAAAGAAATCAAAAATAAAGGTGTCAGCCTTAACAACAGAAATACAGAAGTAATGGTAACAAGAAAGAAAAATACATTACCTCAGTGCAACATAAAGATAAGTGGAACAATATTAAAACTGGTAAATGAATTTAAATATTTGGGAACTTTGTTAACATCAGATTGAAGATGTACAAAAGAGGTGAGAGGTACAATGGCTCAGGCAAATTCATTTTTTTCCATAAAATGAGGGAGATACTATGCTAACCATTTTTTATAATAGATACCAGAAAAAAGTTCTTAAATGTTATGTAGAGCCAGTCTTAACATATGGATGTGAATCATGGGCAATAGGACTCAAGACAAGAAAATTACAGGAGTATATAGAAATGTGGTTTTACGGAAAATGTTGAGAATACCATCGACAGCAAAGAAGAGTAATGAAAACGTTATGAAAGAGGCCAAAGCAAAAAGAGAACTAATTTCCAATATTATGAAAAAACAATCATCATTTTTTTGGCCATGTAATGAGAAGAGAACAACTGGAATATATTATAACAACTGGGAAAATTGAGGAACGAAGAGAAAGAGGGAATCAAAGAGAACAGATACCAGACAGCTTAAGAGATTGTCTTGGCAGAAGGTCAACAACAATAATGATAAATAATTGTCGTGATCCAAAGGTACTGAGTGACATGATCATCTACGGCAAAAGGCCCGGCACTTGATGATGATGATGACTCTCATAACCTTCGATTCAAATATATATGTTTATATATATATATATATATATATATATATATATATATACATACATATATATATATATGTATACATGTATTATTCTTTTAGTATGTGTTTACACATTCCACCTACCTTGTCTATTGGTTTGACTATGTCTCGAAATAAATCCTTGGAAATGTAATGAGTTGCATTTTAAGCAATTGTCGATAAAGATGAGGTGCTATACTAACAATGACATAAATCTATGAGGTAATAAATGCCGTTCGAATTCGGTAGACTTGTGATTGTGTGTAATAGATGCCGGCAGCATAAACAAATAGGCTGCTGAAGTCATATATTACACAATTAAATCTAACATCCTTTGTTTTATATGGGTTTAGCAGTAAAAAAGGACGTTACGTGTAAGAATGGGACCAATATTGTATCGGCCAGTCATCAACTACAGGGATTTTACACATCAATATGGATAACATAATTTAGCTTCAGCATCCGGTATGTGTGCACATTGTCTCCTATAGTAATGCAATAACATTACGTATTTCAGGGAGCCAGTAATATAACGACACTATTACAAGGTTTAGTGACAGCTTTACAAAAAAACAGGAATACAACAAAATAATGACGTTCCGGCCTACATGCCGCCTTATTTAAAGAAAAGAGAACATCACACGATGAAATTACATATTTTGCTTTACTCTATATTCACATATTTCGCTAAAATACGATATGAATCAAATCGGCATTTGTGCTGGCAGGATGTTCGTGTAACCTCCTTGTGACTAATGCACTCTACCAACAGTATGTATAACTAAACTGCTTGAGATCGAGTCTTTATTTTAAAATTACTTTCCGTGACACATGTGGGAATGTTATCAAACCTTTCAGAAATGATAAAATAGGTGCACCTGTAATGGTGGAGATTAGTAGTAGCCTCCGTTAGTCATAGTTGACTATTGATTTTTCAGCACCTCTAGAAATGTTTTTATTATTTTCTTTTCTCTCGTGAATCTGTTTGTTTCTTCTTTGAGGTGAACCTTTAGAGTGTGTTTCCAGAGTTTGCTGTCTGCAGCTATGTTCTTCCATGCTGCAGGGTTTATGTTCAGAGTATTCATGTCACGTTTACAAACATCTACAAATAAAAATTGTGGGCGCCCCCTAGTTTCATTACCATCTGCCAGTTGTTCGTAGAGTATATCTTTCGGTATGCGGCCATCTTTCATACGGTGTATATGGCCAAGCCAACATAGCCTACGTTGTTTGAGCAGCGTGTAGATTCTGGAGGCCTGTGCAAGTTATGACCTCCACGTTTTTCACTTTATCCTTCCAGGTGATACCAAAAATAAGGCTTAGACATCGCATATGGAATGCATTTAACCTTCTCTCCTGCTTTACATAGGTTGTCCAAGATTCGCTGCCATACAGGAGGATACTAATTAAGCAGGCATTGTACACTGCGGCTTTTGTTTTAATTGTCAGTTTGCTGTTTTGACAGACACGTCTAGAAAGGCGGGCAATGGTGGTGGAGATTAAACCTCACTGAAAGTGCTCTCATGCGTCAGAGACTTAACGAGATTTGCCATTTTTAAAATAATTGTTTAATGAAGAGAAAACATGGACGATATGAGCTTCAGATAAGCGGCATTGGAAATTACATAAGGTGAGTATACCCCAAATAGTGGCATGTCTAGAAGTGAAAATTGATCTAAGCTTGTGCTTCATGGGGATATTGGACATGTGGTATACCTAAAGCTCACAATACATTGTACACTATGTGAGTCACGGCAGCTTCTGGTATCACTGCTTTTTTTGGTACTTCAGTATTAAAGGGTAGACATCTTGCTCATTGAATACACCATGGCCATTCTCACTATTAGTGAGACGTATTTAGATACACGTGAAAGAGTGCAAAATGTAGCACTATTTTGGTTTGCACTAGAGACACTTAATGTATGGCAATGCGTTTGCTATTGGATGTTCTCACAATGGAGAACATAGTTGTGGTACTAAGATCAGTTTCATTCCTAAATATAACCGCTGATCAGGAAAATCACCTTATGAGACAACATAAGCAGATACAGGCAATAGGTTCAGTAGAGGTAAATATGATCGGGTTAATGATGTTGTTAAATAAATTAGCGAGCTAATATTGTTCCTGGAATGAAGACGAGTGCCGCCAAAACGTAGGACCGCTTTCTCTGTCACTGTAATATTAGATAGATGATGTAGAGAACAGAATCATATTGTCATCATCATCATCATTATCATCATCAAGAGTACCTGGCCTACTGGCGTAGGTGATCATGTCCCTCCACAACTCTCGATCTTGACCGTTATTTATCATTTCTGTTGTTGACCTTCTGCAAAGCCATTCTCTTAAGCTGTCTGGTATTTTTGCTCTTTGCTTCCCTCTATCTCTTCGTCCCTTAATTTTCCTAACTGTTACAATATATTCCAGCTGTTCTCTTCTCATTACATGACCAAAAAAATATGATTGTTTCTTCTTAATTTTGGAAATTAGCTCTCTTTTTTTGTAATCGTATTGTAATAAGCACAGAAGTGACTATGATTTGAACGTACTAGTCTACACAGATGGGTCTGTGGTAGGCCCTCAATGGAGTGGTCTGGTATTCACAGCCCGATCCAGCGGCAGAACTCTTCACGAGGACGAACACATATGATTGCTTGGAGACTCAAAAGCTTACTCGTTTGTGTGTGTGTGTGTGTATATATATATATATATATATATATATATATATATATATATATATATATATATATATATATGATTGTGTGTGGTATTTATGTTTGTGTACAGAGTAATGAACACACGTTAGTGATCCGAAATGTAAAATCGGTCTTAATTTTTCAACTATGGCTAGGATAAAATCACTGGAGTCTGTAGAAATGTGGTTTTACCGAAGAATGTTGAGAATACCATGTACAGCTAAGAAGATTAATGAAGATGTTCTGAGAGAGGGCAAAGCAAAAAGAGAGCTCATTTCCAGTATTAGGAAGAAACAATCATCATTTTTTGCCCATGTAATGAGAAAAGAACAACTGGAATATATTGTAACAACTGGAAAAATTGAGGGACGTAGAGATAGAGGGAAACAAAGTGAAAAAATAACAAACAGCTTAAGAGAATGGCTTGGCTGAAGGTCAACATCAGAAATGACAAATAGCTGCCGAGATCGAAAATTGTGGAGAGACATGATCACCTACGCCAGCAGGCCCGGTACTTGATGATGATGATGACTAGAATTAATGCAAAAATCCACGATTCGATGTGTTTCATATATGACCCAATTACTATTCTTTTGATAGTTACGGTAGAGTAGCTAGACAAGCCTGTTTGGCAATGTTAGCTGATGGACAGTCAATCTTCGGGTCTGATATTATTAACGATCAACGACTGAATGGGAAAGAAATCGTTTTGGTAGAAGCATAAATACATGATATCTAGGCTGTGTAAACATGGAGTGTAGACAGGTGTGGCTAGAACAGAACGACATATTGGACGAATGAGAGGATTTGTCCACCATGACTGAACTGGCACAATTAGTCGCTGTGTAATGATGTGCATCGGTGTAGAAGATCTCGGCTTGTTTGGATGTGCTGTTAATGATCCTAATTTAACATAAGATAGGATAGTTTGATATAGAAGATGATGGGGAAGGCATGGAATGATCGTAAAAGAATTGCAAAAAATAGAACGACTTGGAACGTGTTTGTTGAAGACTTATGTTCCATAGGGAACTAAAAAGGAAGAAAAGCTAAAGAGAGGGTAGTTTGTAAAAACGCTTATCAAATCATGTGGACATCTTTCAGAAGAGCGATTTTTCTTTGATCTTACATGGAACTTTTTATTAACATTTTATTCTCCTTTACTTTTCATTGCTCTTTCTAATTCAAATAAATTTGTTATTATTTATTTTGTTTTATTTTAAATACATCTCTGTACGAGTTTTGTATGTTTGTTCCTGTTGAGGAATTGCGTCGAAACGTCGTTCTTATTTGTGTTGTCTACTTACTACTTGAAACTTTAACCATACCATACGTTTATATATATATATACATAATGTTTTTTTTTTAAATTTCTCCTTCTGTTCAAATCATGCATGATTGTTGTTCTTGCTACCTTAGTGGTGTTACCTACTTCTCAGCTAGTCACCATCTGTTCAACTCCAGACCAACAACTTTAGCTTTTATAACACTAAAATTGACACTCAAAAAATGAAAGCAAAAATCACGTTTCCATCAACAAAGCCATTGAGACCATCATACATTGTGAAGACGGGGAATTACATTTTTGGTATGACACGCCGCTGAAATAATAATGTGAAAAAAAAAATAAATAAAGTAACCCCGTCACGCCAAGCGGCTTATAGGGAATATGGTGTTTGTGACCATACATGTTACAGACCTTCAGCATATGATTGTCGAGGTAATGTGGTCAATATTACGCTCGTGCCGTTTTACTTTTCCAGAAAAAAAATCCCCTACCCATTAAAGGCTGGTTAAACCGTCAGTTCGGACTGAACCCTACTTCTTGTCCTTTGTAGTCCAGTTCATTAACCACTGAGCTATAGAGGCTTCCGAAATAATAATGTGTGAAGGTATTATTTCCATTGACGCTATTCATGGGCGTTCTTCTAATATTCTGTGTTAAAATGAAAACACAGATTCTAATAATTTAAACGTTTGTTTTTATCCATCTTTTTTTTCAAGTAGATGTGTCAATGTAATTAAATTACTGTTTCAGCCGCTTGTGTTCATAACAAAACATTTATATTGAAAATGAGTACTTGTTATTAAAGTAAAACAATTACATCATGAGAAGATGTTATACGGTAGACATGCTCCTTTTCTTACATGTGACTCAGCGCTAAACATTTATGAAGTTTGTTAAGAAAAGTATTTAATACGTTAGACAATAATTCATCAGAACTGATGCCAGAAAATGTCTCTGAGGAACAGCTTGAAACACTCTTCAGTACGAGGATTTTAAAAGTGAAATTGATTGATAATCTAAAGGATTAGGTTACTGACAATCTTAAATAGGAATGACATCGCTATTTCCGAGAGCTTCTTCTGCAAAACATAAAACGTGTAATGGAGCGAAGCCCACTTACTACTTTTTCTAAATCTGACGAACATCACCGACAAGCTACACAAGTTGTAATGGAGGGAAGGCTACTCTCTACTTCTCTAAATGTAACGAACATCACCGACAAGCTACACAAGTTGTATTGGAGGGAAGGCTACTCTCTACTTCTCTAAATGTGATGAACATTACCAACAAAGCACACACAATTTCCTTGGATTGTCTGAAATATTTCTCAGTTAATGATGCACATTAGGAAAAATGTTCGTTTCATGTGTGCGGCGTTAACCAAATGTGATTGTAGTTGTTTTTTTTTAATATTTAATTTCAAGTGTTGCTTAACTTTGCAAATGTACATTTTCAGCACCATTTTTTTTTATTAATCAACAGAAAGACATGAAGCGGGATCAAAGAAAAGGATGGCATGAGATTACGTTTAACTATGAATCATTAGAATATTGTGTATGTTGTTGCCAATATGCCAAATCAGTCGCTGTATTACATACTAGATGAACGGAAAATAACTTTATTATTTAATTCAACATAAATATATTCAAATGTATTTTTTAGTTTCACATGTTCAAATTCATTTTGATAAATTAATGTGGTGTATCATGGCGTTAATATCACCTGATTATAAGTTTAACATTCCAATATATTTTCAATAAAACGTCGCTTCCGTTACACGTTTTAATTCGTAGTATCTAATTGAGTGACAAATTAATCATATGCGATAATCGTTTTTTTTTTTCTATTAACAAGGTTCCACATATGAATTTAGGCAGCATATCAATACAGGACTTGTTGTCAAGTCAAATTGGCCTCTAATTGTCGTAACACCTATACAATATTGACACATACTGACGGGGCAAACATAAGTGGTTCTTACAAACAAATTATGCGAATATGTATTTACATTAAATCCAGTATATGATCGTGCTACTTACCCTTTGAGGTTTTGATAACTGAGCGACATTCAGACAATGTAATTAGATCTCACACACACACATATGTATGGGTGTATAAATAAATAAGTATATATATATATATATATATATCACGCACACGCATACTTGCTTTTGTTTTATTTGTATTAAACATTTTTCCACTCCCTGATTATAAAAGAACTGTAAAGGCATAGGCGTCATTTGG
Source organism: Megaustenia siamemsis (assembly GCA_032433765.1). Classification (NCBI taxonomy): domain Eukaryota; kingdom Metazoa; phylum Mollusca; class Gastropoda; order Stylommatophora; family Ariophantidae; genus Megaustenia; species Megaustenia siamemsis. The sequence continues at coordinate 44,684,857 of JAVIAB010000101.1, read as the reverse complement.
ACAGCAGCATATTTTTTTTTACACAGAAATAAAGTAATGACAAAACTTAAACCAGTTCATCATCATCATCATCATCATCGAGTGCCCTCTCCGCAACGACTGTTGGCTACCATGGATCGCCATTCTACTCTGTTTCTTGCTTTGATGGTGCAGGTTGTCATAGATTGACATGTCCATCTTTTGATGCTACTCGTCCATGTTAGTCTTGGTCTGCCTCTGCCACTTTTACCTTGTATTTTCCCTTACAATATTACTTTAAGTTTGCTGTTGTGTCTTTTAACATGCCGCAAAAATTGCAGTTGTTTTGTTAAATTATATTAAGAAGTTCTCTTTTTATTTTCAGTTGTTTTAAAACTTCATCGTTTGTGTTCTTTTCTTTCCATCCAATTCTACCTATTCTTCTATAAATCCACATTTCAAAGGCTTCAATTTTCTTTTCTGTTTCCTTGTCTTATGTCCATGTTTCTGCACAATACATGAATATTGAGAAGATGTAACATTTTTCTATTCTTAGTTTCAGCCCTACTGTTATATGTTTTGTTGTTAGTATATTTTTCAGAGCATTAAAATAACTTTTTGCGATACCTATTCTTTTGTTTTAAACCAGATAACTGTTCTCAATTTGAAGTAATGGTAAAACATAACATTTTGCAAACACAGATAATAGGAAGTTATGGAATCAGAATTATATTAAAGAATGAAATAGAAAAATCAAATATTTTAGTGGAAATACATATTTAAAATGCACAGCAAGGTTGCGTTATAAAATGATTGTAGAGCCATACTATATTAAAGAGATGTGATCGCTGAACTGAAATAGTAATGGGACGTAAACAGTGAGAACTGCAGTCTATTTGGAGGAAGAGAAATACATACATTAATCAACCTTAGGTTCAAATAACTCACTCGGCTATGGGAAAGAAGGTTCTTAAAGCAAATATAATGAATTGTTTTGCAGAAGGTGTGTCCGTATTATAAGATATGTCATATGTCGATTATCACTCAAACATCTTCCTGCTCTACACGTTGCAGTTGTGGGTTTCCAATGGATTTTACAAAAAGATGTCTTATATATCTTCCTGGTAATATATATGTATATATATATAATGTAATAATACAATGTGTATGATGATGGATGATTATACCGAGAAGAACAAACTGGTCAAGAAGTGCATAGGGAAAGATAGAAGTCAGTACAAGAAGACCCTGGCAAATGAAACCAAGGAAGCATTATAGAAAGGGGAGAGCAGAACTGTTTAGAAGGCCACACTGATTCTTTCTGGTGACTTCAAAAATATTACCTCCAATGTGTGAAGTAAAAATGGAGAGTCTTTAAGGTGACCATTCGTCCCGGATTGTCCGGGACAGTCCCGGAATTTGACATTTTTTTAACCTTTGTCCCGGATTAGCTGCCGTACCGGTTTTGTCCCGATTTTGACATATTTTTTAGCTTTTGTCCCGGATTTGATAAAAAATAATTTGGGACACAAACGTTTACCAATTTTGCCATTTTGGTATACGGCGTACATTTCTTCAATTAAAAAAAAAATTATTCCGTTGCTGTGTAGACAATTTTGTTTAATATCAAAACAGTAAATGCGCTTCTAGTTTTAAATCTCGTATATATTCGTTGTGTTACTAACTTTCACTTTCACTTTCGCAAAAAATGGCACCGAAGCGTAATTGTAGTTTTAATCAAGATTTACAAAAGGAATACCCTTTTATAAAAAAGTCTACATCGTCGTCAGACTTCACTGTAAGATGTGATATATGTTCATCCCGGTTTACTATTAACCATAGTGGGCGTGGTGATATTAAGAGCCACATAAATAGTGATAAACATAAGAGAGCCGTCGCTACTGCTGCATCAAGCTCGTCGTTGACAATTTTTTTTTCGAGCTGAACAGGTTGGTGACAAAGAAGAACAGTTAGCTGCTACAGAAGGTGCCTTTGCATATCATACAGTGATGCACAATCACACGTTTAGATCTATGGACTGCACATCAAAATTGCTTCATGTAACTTTAGAACCAAAATTTGCTTGTGCACGTACGAAAACATAAGCTATTATTCGGAATGTGTTCACACCCCATGCTCTAAACGAGTTGTGATGTGACTTATAAAACGTAACATTTATCTCCATAATGACAGATGCCTCCACCCACAAAGAAATCAAGATTTTTCCTTTGCTTGTCAGATACTTTGATCGCAATAAGGGACTAAAAGTTAAAATATTAGAGTTGAAGTCATTGCCGGGTGAAACATCTGATATAGTAAGTAGTTTTCTTATTGACTGTCTAAGTGAAAATGGTTTATTACTGAAAGTAGTTGGATTATGTGCAGACAACACAAATTCTAATTTTGGGGGCGCTGAAAGAAAATGACAGAACAATGTTTTCACAAAACTGAAAGAAAACCTTGGACATAGTTTGATAGGTGTTTGGGTGTGCTTGCCATATTTTCCACAACACTGTTCGAGCAGCTGCAGACGTATTGCCTGTTGATGTTGAAATGACTATTGCAAAAAATGTATCTGTACGTCAAATCATACACAGTTAGAGTTGAAAGTCTCAAGGAGTTTTGTCAGTTTGTCGACACAGACTTCCAGATGATTTTAGGTTATGCACAAACTAGGTGGCTTGCGCTCTTGCCTGCTGTTGAAAGGGTTCTTTACATGTTCTGCCTTTAAAATCATATGTTCAATCTCAAGACAGATGCCCAGTTTTTATAAAGAAATTCTTTGAAAACCCACTGTCTGAGGCATGGCTTATTTTGGTTCACAGTCAGGCATCCTCTTTCCACGAAGCAGTGCAGAAAGTAGAGGGACAGATGGTCACTGTATTTGAAGTCATTGACAACATCAATAGGTTGAAAGCTATCTTGGAGTCCAAGCTGGAAGACGGCTTCTTGCCATCAAGAGTTCAGATAATCCTTAAAAAGCTGGAAATGGAAGGATTTCCACGTGATGATGTGAACAAGTTTAACGCCAATGTTTCTTCATTTTATGAAACATCTTTAAGTTATTTGAAGAAATGGGCTGCAAATAATTTTCAAAACCTAGAGTCTTACAGCTGGGTAATGCTGAACAGAACACCAAATTGGGAAGATATTGAGAAGTCTTCATCATTAGTGAGTCAAACAGTGCCTTCAGTCGACTTTCCAGAAAATGAAATGTATGACGAATATGTCTACATGAAACAGTTCGTTACTTCACAAAAAATTAGTGAGTGGAGTCTTAATAAAACATTACCAGGGCAGCGTTGGGTTGAACTAGCTTCCCACTTCAGAAACAATCATGTGCCCGTTTCACATATTCTGAAGTTGGCAGAGTTCTTTTTGTGTCTACCCGGAACAAATGCTGCAACAGAACGAGTGTTTTCTCTGATGAACAGTTTGTGGACAAATGATAAAACACAACTAGGTGTTGAAACTTTAAAAGCCATGTTGATCACCAAAGTGAACTATGAGGGAACATGTGTCGAATTTTATAAGATGCTGCTTACAAAGAAGGACATTTTACAGAACATTCACTCATCTGAAAAGTACAGCATCTCTGTTTCACCTTCAATTTAAGTGAGTATCACTGTTTTTTTTTTATCTCCTGATTATCCTGATAGCGTATTATAGGTCTATATTATTAGATGTTTTAAAATGTATGTATTATTCACTTGAAAATGACAGCAAGAAGAAATGTAATTTTATTGGTGGAAAATTGAAGTAAAAATATTCCGTCCAGTAATGGGATTTCAAAAAATATGGTCACCTTAAGAGTCTTTAATTATTAAAAAAAATGAAGAACTTAAAATATGTGAGGGGTACTTTAAAGAAACTTCCAACAGACCAGAACCAGTAAGTGAAGTTTCCATTTCCCCATCACCAGCTCAGTTCACCTGCCATGAAATTTAAACTGCCATCAAAGAGACCAGAAGTAATACAGCACCTAGTGAAGATTTCTGCAGGCATGTTAAAGCAGACTCAGGATTGAGCACAGACGTGTTTTAAAAATTATTCAATAAAGTGTGGGAAGATTTAAAAAATTCCCAAAAGAGCATGGAAAAGATGCATTATTGTCAAAATCCTTTGGAAAGGAGCCCTTAGTCGTTTTGAAAATTAAAGATGTATAAACCTGAGTCACATACCTGGGACGATATTTTGCAGAGTACTTTTACTAAGCGTAAAGAATGGTTTGGAAAGAAAGTTCGGATAAGGGGCTTTAGAAGATGCAGATCGTATACTGATCACATTTTTCTCATGTAAACCATTGTAGAACAGTCAATGGAATTGAATTAATATTTAGGGTGTCCGGTTAGCGCAATCGATATGCGGTTGGTTTACCACGGCAACATCCGGGGTTCGTACCCTGGCGAGGACACCTGGGTTTTTCTAATTCCCTAAAAAATTAGTACATCTGAAGTCGGAGTAAATCTGCCTGTATAGCGAGGGGCATCCTGTAATGGGATAAAACAGACTTTACACGCAAAATTCAGTCCCACAAAATTGAGTGGGTGGGATTTCGTCAGAGGTCAAAGCTGACGAAAGCGAACGAACGAATTAATATTTATATATAAACTTCTTAGACTTTGACAAGGCATTTGACATCATGGGGGACTCGGTAGCCTACTTGGGAAAACTACCCGACTGAACTAATGACGTTCGGACAACCGGTGTTCGATTGCCCCTGGAAGCAGTGTGGGTTGTACTCGTGGATGGGACAACAAATATCCCCGTGGTCGACCCAGCTGTTCGCAGAAATCGGTACCAGGTTAGCACTCTGGGAAGGTGAGGAATGCCGCCTATCATCATGTGTTTCGATGCGTGAAGCGACACTAGCCAGAACAAATGCCTCCGAAAACATCTGGATAGGCGGCCAAGCATATATGGGTAAAATCTCGCGTGCTAAGACGCCGAATCATGTCACGTATTTTACCAGTACCTGTATATGACATCATCCGTCGCTTTGGAAAATCCTATATGCGTATGGTCTCGCGAGTAGAGCCATCAATATTCTCAAGGACATGTATGACGTCAACAAGTTCGGTGAAGGGCATGAAGGACAGCAGACAGCTTTGTTCAATCATAACAGGAGTTAGAGTGTGGGTGTACTTTGTCACCACTCCTTGTCCTTGTGGTTGTGGTCTGGTTCATGCAATCGGTTACTGTCGACAGACCACGAGTAATTACATGGGGTCCTACAGGACATCTTCAAGATACCGATTTTACAATTATGATGGACTACTGGCCCACTGCCACCAAGACATACATATTAAAAAGGGTAGACTAGGACAGTTAGCTAACTCAGTAGAACTGAAAATATATGCAGAGAAAGCTAAGATTATGGGGTTAATGTCGTAGGTTTTAGGCAGTTGCATTCAGATGAATGTGACTAGAGGACTTGGATCACTTTAAATATCTGGGAAGCAAATTTTACCAAATAGCGACATTGAGAAAGCGATATCAGAATTGACATGATATACTAGGCATGTCATCCAGGACATTCAAAAGACATAGGACATTTAGCGTTCAGCTAGTCTCAATCTATCACCGAGATTAGAATGTGTTTTAAGGTATATGTAAGATCCATATACTTATATGAAGCAGACAATTAGAGAATAAGAGATAAGATAGGAAGCCGACTTTAAGTTTTATATAAGGTCGATGTCTTAAGAAGATTCTAAACATCATTTTTGATCGACATAACAAAAACAAAATGGTCGCTAAATGATCAAATTTTAACAACATCAATCAAAGAATTTAAAAAAGAAGACTTTGGAAATGGTCAAGCCTTGTTCTACGAATGGAGCATACCAGGCATCGACAACTAGAATTAACATGTACACCACTTGGGAAAGGAAAAAGAGGCAGACCATTGGTGACATGTTGAAGAACCATACATTATGAAATGATAGAAGATGGCAATTTCTGACGTCTACATTTGAGTGTCATATACTCCGATCTTAAGTACCAGGCCTGCTGGCGCAGGTGATCATGTCGTACCGCAACATTCGATCTCGACAGTTATTTCTCATTTCTGTTGTTTACCTTCTGCCAAGCCATTCACTTAAACTGACTGGTAACTTTTCTCTTTGTTTCTCTCTGTCTCTTCGTCCCTCAATTGTCCAGTTGTTGCGATATATTCCAGCTGCTACCTTCTCATTACATGGCCAAACAATGATGGTTGTTTCTTCCTAATATTGGAAATTAGCTGTCTTTTTTGTTTTGGCTGCTTTCAGAACGATTCATTACTCTTCTTAGCAATCCATACCAGTTCTAAACATTATTGGAAAGATAATCAATAACCTAAGATATACTGATGATACTGTTCTACTAGCAAAAAATCATAAAGACCTACAACAATTGCTTAATGTGATAAACATAACAAGCAAAAAATATGGACTATATATGAATATCAAAAAGACTAAAACTATGATCATAAAAAAAATCCTGAAGACTTACAAATAAATATCACAGTTGCAGGAATACATATGGATACAGTGAGAGCTACAACTACCTTGGACATACTATAACCAAGGATGGAAAATGTAAAATTGAAATAAACAAAAGAATAGGTATGGCAAACAGTAATTTTAATGCCATAACAAATGTACTAAAACAAAACAAATAACAACAGGGCTGAAACTAAGAATATCAAAATGTTACATCTTCTCAATATTCCTGTATGGTACAGAAACATTGACATTAGACAAGAAAACAGAACAGAAAATTGAAGCCTTTGAAATGTGGATTTACAGAAGAATAGGTAGAATTGGATGAAAAGAAAAGAAAACAAACGATAAAGTTTTAAAACAACTAAAAATAAAAAAATAGAACTACTAAATACAATTAGGACAAGACAAATTAAATTTTTTGGGACACGTTAAAAGACACAATAGCCTACTAAATGTAATATTCGATGGGGAAATACAAGGTAAAAGAGGCAGAGACAGACCAAGACTAACATGGACGAGTAGCATCAAAAGATGGACAAGTCAATCTATTACAAACTGCACCATCAAAACAAGAAACAGAGTGGAATGGCGATCCATGGTAGCCAAATTTCGATGCGGAGACGGCACTCGATGATGATTATGATGATGAGATGTCCATGGTATTCTCAATATTCTTCTGTAAAAGCACATATCTACAGACTCCAGTGGTTTTCTTGTGTGTCCTATTCTCCATGATTCACATCAATATGTTAAGACTGACTCTAAATAGCTTTTAATAACTCTTTTTTTCTTGTTTCTATTGTCAAACATGGATCGCATAGTATCTTTCTTATATTTTTTAAACCTGCTTTTGCTTGAGCCATCCTTCATCCCACCTGTGATGTACATTTTCCATCTGAGGTTAACTAAGTTCCCAAATATTTAAATTTATTTACATGTTATAATATTATTCTACTTGTTTTGTTTGTGTGTGTGTGCACTGAGGTGAAGTCTTATTCATTGCTTGTGATATATATATATATATATATATATATATATATATATATATATATATGCTTGTGTGTGTGTGTGTGTGTGCTCACTCACTCATCGATTAAACGTTACTAAACATGTTTTAATTGCCTGATAAACTATATACATACATTCGTTATTCTCCCCATCCCCCCACACGCCCCAGTTACTCTAATGCTTCCGCTATGACTCCATAGATTTGACATTTTGCGAAAACAAAGGTCTTACCCGACAATGAAGAATAAAAATGCGAGATCGTATGTTGCACATTTCATCCATTTTATCGTTTGATATGTAGCACATATTTCTTTAATGTTATGTAGAACCATTCTTAACATATGGATTTGAATCATGGACAATAGGACAGCAGACAAGAAAATCACTGGAGTCTGTAGAAATGTGATTTTACAGAAGCGTGTTAAGAATACCATGGACAACTAAGATGAGTAATGACAATTTTCTGAAAGAGGACAAAGCAAAAAAGAGAGCTAATTTCCAATATTAGGAAAAAACAAAAATCATTTTTGGCCATGTAATGAAAAGATAACAGCTTGAATATATTGTAAAAACTGGCGAAATTGAGTGACGAAGAGATAGAGGAAGCAAAGAGAAAAAATACCAGACAGCTTAAGAGAATGGCTTGGCAGAAGGTCACCACAGAAATGATAAATCACTGTCGAGATCGAAAGTTGTGGAGAGATATGATCACCTACGTCAGCTGGCCCGGTACTTGATGATGATGATGATGTAACACACCTATCTTTAGTTTCATAATTTCGTCATATATCCTACCGTCTATTTCATTTTTATTTGCCTATGCCGCTCATCTTAGATATAGTATAGTTTATATTTATTTCGTTGTTCGTTTGTGTTGTTTTCGTTTTCTGGGTGAAGGCCGCTTGTAGGCCGAAACGACAATATTTTGTTGTGTTCTTTTTTTTTTTGTAAAGCTGTCACCATTGCTTGCAGCAGTGTACGCTAAACCCAATTTCTTCCTCTTGCTACACGCTTTAATGCAGCAATGCAATAATTCGCCTGTCCCCTCTCTCATTCCTTTATCAGGTCATTCACCGGCATGTGTTTTGCTATCTTTCTAACGCAGATAATGTACACAACGTGTAAATCATATCTTACTGCATCTCCTTTGTTTGTGACCTGATAACAAACATTTAAATACTGTTTACATAACGTTTTTCTATAACAGCTGGTATGCATACATTTAATTAAGCAATAAGTCCACGTTTTACCAACTGGTTACCCTGCTAAGGAAGACATTTTGAACATGGCCTTATTTGGACTTAATCTGATAAGTGTTTTTACGTTATCACATACCTGCGACAGATAAACACTGGACCAAATGTCTCATATCTCACACAGAAAACACAATTAAAATATTCCACAAAAGTTATCGGAGACTGAGAGAGTTTCAGGTAGTTACAAATAATGACGTGATGTATCATACGTTGGCCGGTTCATTATTCAGCTCGGTTTAAAAAAGTTATCTGACTTAAAAAGACACCCTCTTGTCAAATAATTTACTAAATCATAGTCATTCAAAATAAACACACATGCTCTTGAAGGGAAAGATGGTGAACTTATTTTTTTGTTTTGCAAAATAAATTTTAAAAATAACGTAAAAGACAGCGACAATGAATTTCACTGACTGTTAATTGTTTGTCAAGGAGAGATCCTGCTGAGGTATGTCATTAATTGATGTTTTCCAGACAGACGAATGAAAGCTGATACAGGCTATTGAATCTAACTTCAGTCACGAAGAAAACAGACTCAATCAAGATCCACATACAGGAACTATCTTAATTGTCTATATTAAACGAATTAATAAGAAATATACCTTCAGTCATTAATGTAATCTTTTCTTTGTGCTAATGTTGTTCAAAATTTCACGTGATTCGCAACATGCCTGAATGTCTGTCTTTCCACAGAAGACACAAGGGTTTATTTCATCAAAATAGCAAACCAGTTGTTGCGATGAGCAATCATAGAAATACTTGTATAAAATAATATGCTAACCTATAAATAAATTCACAAATATAGTTTAGCTTCACCCAAGTTCCTTATTTATATCATATGTATAGATGATAAAGATGCAGATATCTATACAGACGGTTCCGTAATAAGACAGCAAACGAGTGCATGTGCATTTACATCATGCTCAGCAGGGAGGCCAATCAAAGAATACAGTGGTGCATACGTTATGACCACAAGTAGCATGACAATGGCGATGATGGCAGTGACCAGGGCATTCATCTAGTTAGAGCCACAAGACTACACCCAGACTTGCATACTAAGGGATTCGAAGTGCAAGATAAAAAAAAAGTGCAGGCATGGGTAGAGTCATTGCAGAAGTAAAAAATACGCAGGGTCACCTTAGCTTGCGTCCACGGACATACGGGAGTACGGGTAAATGAAAGAGCGGGCAGGTTGGCTAGCTGCGCACTTACCGATGACTGGCAACCAATGGATCGGGCGGTCATAATCAATGCCCATCGAGATGTTGGAAGGGCACATGCCATCGATAACCATGAGTCAACTTCTTTTCTTCGGGTGAAAGAGACGGGAGTTAAAATGGGCACATCTATAAACTTAGCATAGGAACGTATCATATAAGAAGACTTATCAACTAACACAGAACTGGAGTTATCAGTCTTTAGATACTGCAGGAGTTGCTGATGATCTGAGCTCCTATGGACAAGTTCGAAGTGCAATGATGATGGCCCACAAATAACTCAATAACTCAATTTATATTATCATACAAAGTAACATAGGAGGAAAAAAAAAAGTAAATAGCCACCATCACGTGACGCATAGGGAATATGGTGTTAGTGACCATACATTTTATAGACCTTCACCACATGATTGTTTGGATAATGTAGTCGGTATTACGCCCGTGCCGCTTTACTTTCCAAGAAAAAAATCAGGTACTCATTAAAGGGTTGGTTAACCAGAAGCCGTCTTTTGGGATCGAACCCTATCTTTTGTCCTTTGTAGTCCATTCACTAACCACTGAGCTATCGCGGCTCCCTGCCTCCGCTAGCCTTTGACTAAAAAGCTTCATCCACAAGGCAGAGGGCTTGTTTTACAGTCGGGTACCCTCCTATAGCAAATTGCTCTCGAGAGAATAACTATAAGGCAACAGTGCAACCTCAGGCTGTACTGTGTAGTACATACAGTAGGTAAAATTACATGACCTGACACGCACTTTAATCCTACTAAATTATATTACTTCACATAACTTACAATATCATATATATATCTCGTTTGTGGAGCAACTGGTAGATATATTGCCTATGGATAAAATGATGTGTCATCACATAATTACAAAACTTGGGGGGAACGGTGTTCTAAGCTTATTTGAGAGTAGTATAAATGTATAATAAGCATGTGTGCCCTTCCATTATACATAATACAATTATCATCATTATGTGCCATATCGGTTGGCATGATCTAGCATGTCCTTCCACAATAGTCTAACTACCGTGCATCGCATTAATTATGTTGTTGACTGTTTTCCATGCCATGCCACCAAACTATTCAGTATTTTCTTTCTTCGTCGTCCGCGATCTCTCTTTCCCTGTATTTTTCCAGTTGTAACCAAGTATCCCACCTTTCCCCTTCTCATAATGTTCCCGAAAAAAATGTTGATTTTTTCTTACTGATGTCTCTTAGGAGCTCCTTTTTTGTGTTGGCCTCTTTGAGAATTTCCTCGTTGATCATTTTTAGCTGTCCAGGGAACTTTCAACATTCTTCTGAGAAATCCAATATCTGTGGTCTCTAATTGTCTGTTCATTTCTTTGTTTACTATCAATTATATTCTTCCATAGGTCCGATTTGGCTCTGTATAGCACCGATGAACTCTCTTTCTCACTACTTTGGAGATAGGTTACATTCGGCTTCATTTGTTATTATTGTGCCAAAGTATTTGACGCGTTGCACTTGATTAATATGTGTCATGTGTATTTGTATGCATGATGGTGATGATTGTTTCTTCGATATTGTATATTTACTATTGATCGTATAATAGTTTCGCTGTCACGTGAAAAAAAAATCCTACTACGGAGCACATAGTTGTCTGACTCCATGTTGTATATGCCTGAATTGTCCTGTTTAGTTGCTAATTTATATGGCTGCTGTTTGTTGTCAGTGCATGTTTTGTTTAATCAGCAGATCCTTGCTGTCAATTGTTATTTCCATACGTTTGGACACACCATGCGCCATGCCGATGTCGGTCATGTACATTTAGCCGCACAGTGCGTAACTCTCAATTTGATTAGTGTAAACTGTGCTCAATACATATTCGTTTCACACTTCTTGTATCACCTTGGAATTAGTTAAATCGAATTATTTGTTCAATTATCTAAACTTTCATATGTAATATGTTAAGTGTTAGATAAATAAAACATGTAGATTGTTATTTAAACCCATTAAAAATATTGTCTGTGAAATATCCACCGCTAAATTGATGAAATCCTTCAGTACTATAAGAGTAACATATACATGAATTTAAATATTTGGGAACTTTGTTAACCTCAGAAGGAAGATGTACAAAATAGGCGATATGCATAATGGCTCAGGCAAAAGTAGCTTTCCAAAAAAAATGAAGAAGTATGCAATCCGTTTTTGACAATAGAAACAAGAAAAAGATTTCTTAAATGTTATATAGAGCCAGTCTTAACACATGGATGCGAATCATAAATAATAGGACAACAGACAAGAAAATCACTGGAGTCTGTAGAAAAGTGGTTTTACAGAAGAATGTTTAGAGTACCATGGACAGCTAAGAAGAGTAATGAAAAAGTTCTGAAAGAGGTCAAAGCAAGTAGAGAACTAATTTGCAATTTTAGGAAGAGACAATCATCATTTTTTTGTCATGTAATGAGAAGAGAACAACTGGAATATATTGTAACAATTGGAAAAAAAAATGAGGGACGAAGAGATAAAGGGAAGCAAAGAGAAAAAAAAATAACAGACAGCTTAAGAGAATGACTTGGCACAAGGTCAACAACAGAAATGATAAATAGCTGCCGAGAACGAAAATTGTGGAGAGACATGAACACCTACGCCAGTAGGCACGGTACTTGATGATGATGATGATGACTGTAAGAGTTAATTTCTCCAGCAGATTGATTCGTTCAACATGTTTTACTTTGTCAAATGCTTTTGTATAGTCTTTACGGTATGTATATTGCATTATTGGTGCCCTTTCATTTCACGAAATCAAAAATGGTTCATCGCTTATCTATGCGTTTATTGTGTTCTTTCCACGTCTCATGATGATTCTTTGTATCATGTTCGTAATATGACTCATGAGACTAATTGTGCGATGGTCTTCACAATCAGTGGCGCCTGACGTCTTCGGTATTGCTACAAAGATAGATTTTAGTAGATCCTCGGGTACGGGCCCGATGTTATATATGTCATTGAGTAGTTTTGTTATGACTTGTACTCCCAGCTCTCCTAATGCATTAATCTCTTCGATGTGTATTGTCGGGACCTGGAGCTTTGCCTCTTTTCGTGTGTTGAATTGCTTCATCCACTTCACTCTGCATTATTGGTGGTCTTGTGTCTTTACTTGAATTGCCAAGTCCGGTCTGTCATCATCATAAAGTTGACTGATATAATCTGTCCATCTTTCCGTTGTCTTCTCCTGTCCTATTATTATATTTCGTTCATTTGATTTCATACATCCTGCAACTTTAACTTATTTTCTTTCTGTTAATTAAATTTCCTTATTGTGCACATATTTTGAGTCTTTCTTTTGTTGTTTTTGAAATTCTTCACACTTCTGCTTTAACCATTATTCCGTTGCTTCTCTATGTTGTTTTGGATCTCTTTGTGCAATATTCTGTATACCCGCTCTTCTTTCTTATGTTTTCCTTATTTGTCCATTAGTTCAGGAGTTTCATCTGTCATCCATTTCTTTTTGTTGATTCTTTTAGACACTCTTATTACGTCTTTTGATGGTTGTTGAATCAAGTGTTTAAGCATTTCCCACTGCACCTCGATGCTCTATATTTTCTCAATATCATTATATTTATTGTGTACTATCGTCGTGTACTTATCACTCATTTGTTTATCTACTCTGAGTATATCTAGTTCTAATTTAATATTTCTTTGGAATGTATGTATCTTCCGCAGTGTTATGCTCATCATCCCAACTACTGGTACATAATACAATACACTGCATAATAAAACACACGGAGAAACAATAATGTTGAAGGGTTTTGAGATTTTCTTACTTCGACCATATTGAAAATGACAAGTTTCACAAAAGGATACATACAATGCAGTAGATATTGATATTTTTATTATAAGGGGGAAATGCAAAATTAAATGGATTTGCGTTGTACCTCGAATATATCTTTGCAAATGTCATTTCAGCTGAGAACTATGAAAGGGGGTAAAATGAGAGACAGATACAGAAAGAGACACATCGTTACGTATTAATTGATTCTCATCGCACCTCGAAAAACTGCTCGTAAGCGGTCATATCTTCTCCCCTGTCAATCCCGCAATGTGAAACAATAAACCTGCAGGCATTTCCTCCCCCGTTTTATTCATAGTTTGTTTTCATTTAGCTAACGTGTTTCTTGACTAACATAAATATATGGGAATTCATGCAAGCAAGCCCTGTAAACATCCCTGTATATCAGCACCGGTGTGGCCGTTGGTCTCTTTCCGTCCCTAAGTTCGACATTGAATAATTGTTTGGGGATACGATTGTTTGCCATTCTTGTGACATGACCCAGACATCTTTAACTGCTGCACTTAACTACGCGTTGATATGATGGGTGTGAGTTTGGTTGGTTGCAAGACATTAGAATTTGTTTCTTTGACCTCCCATGTGATGTTCTATATCTTGCGGATGGTGGTACATGAACACGATGTAACCTTTTATCTTACCCTGCTCTAACTCCTCACTTGCTTGACGGGAAAAGCGCTGTCAGTTCATTAACAGGTAAAGTTAGACACAAACGCAGTTGTGATTAAGATCTAGTTTCTCTCGTGGTGGTTTTATACTCACGTTTTAGATAAAGGATGACAATACACACACTCACACACACACAAACACACACACTCACAAACACACACTAAAAGTGTGCACATTCTACTAACGACCGACAAAGGACATATCTGTCGTCCTGCTTTTTTTTTTATACATGTATTTTTTATTAATGTTCTTGCAGAAGTGAAAAGGGGAGGGATTTAAAATTTTTAAAAATCTAAGAAACACATGTGCTAGTAGTACATGAGAGGACGCAAGAATAAATGAGTCTTAACAAATTCAGTGTTCGTTCTTGAAATGCCTACAATAACAAATTATTACTCGACAATGAATAAACCCGTTTAACTATTGTATAAAGTATTAAGGAACGTAAAGAGATAACAGACAGAAAAGTGCTACGATATGAGGGTGTCTGCAGGGTTTCCTGGTGATAATTCTTCATCCGTGAGAGACATTGAATGTATGGCATGAGGTTAAAGCACAAGGAGAGCAAGAGTAAAACAATTAAAAAAAAACATTACAGCAACAACCGAGAAAGAGATGATGTTGAACCATTGTACCATAAGGCATGGGAGAAAGGGAATAAGATTCGGCACTTCAAATGCATAACGTTCATTCTGCTGTAGCAACTTTCTATCCAATATTGATAGACACAGCAACAAGAGAACATATCCAGTAAAACAACATATAGCATCTGACACTAATATATTGCCAAAATACTGACAAAACATGATCGTGTGCCAACAGGGAAAACCAGAGACTCCAAAGTGCAAACATTACAAAATGATGAAATCTTATATGTTACTTGTATTGTTTTTTTTAAATTATTTTTGAGGTTTGTATATACCTTTCTCTTCATGAACTACTCATCTACTGAATCTGATAATGTGAACGAAGTTGAGTAACAATGTGAATCATAGGAAGAAGAGGTATGTTAGCCTCGGACGTTTTCCTCTATAAAAATATTCATTTCTTACCATTTGTCTTGAATAACAATAACGATGATGTACGTAACATCGGAAGTAATAATGCTATATTCTGTTAAATGCTTCCTCCGTCAATTGACTTGAATTAACTCGAATGATCTCACAGGCACGGACGTTTGAACAAGTTTGGATATTAATTCGTTTGCAGTGATACCGAGGCCTTCGACTGATTATAATCATTACCATGGCACAATAAAGCAATTAATTGTAACTCATGCATGATTTATAATTATTGCATGTGTTAACTCGAGATCTTATTACTTACACGAGTGACTGCTTTCAGAATTAATTTCGCCTACGAAAAATATATTGTTATAATTGAAATAATACATTTTAATTACATGTATCTGTCATTGTTATAAACATTCTATATTAAATGCATTCAAAACATTGGGAATAATGTCATTTATTTGAAGATCTTTAACAGTGCTAACATTTATAGAAATACACCAATGACGTTCTGTCCAAGGAAATGTCGTTTATTTAGGTTCTGTGAATAACATTTGAAAGCTATTCTTGGAAATCTAAAATAAATGCTAAACATGCTACTTACTTACTTACTTAGTACCCCGTCACGCCAAGTGACGTATTGGGAATATGGTGTTAGTAACCATACATTTTACAGACCTTCAGCACATGATTGTTGGGGTAAATGGTCGGTATTAGGCCCGTACCGCTTTACTTTCCCACACACACAAAAAATAATCCGGTACCCATCAAAGGCTGGATGAAGCGGAAGCCGTCAGTTGGAATCGAACCCTACCTCTTGTCCTTTGTAATGCAGTAAAACATGCTACACATATGCTATATTACAGAAATATAAACAAGAAAAAGCGCCGGGCAAGTTAAAGAGAGAAAGAACATATTTTACGAGAACAAAAAACGTAGCACTAAGATCACCAATCTATACTTTGACAAGTATCGCTTAAAAAATAACAAACTCGCTCACTCGCTAATTTAATGTTAGTTTTCATTGTTGGAACTCTATTGTACAAATGTCACTTTATAATAATGTCTGGTTTTGAGCAAATAGCGTTATGACTCACAGTGTAAAGTGTTGGACACGGACATTATGAGTAACGTTAAAACACATGTTGCAGGACTTGACAATCAATTCTTTGAAGAAAGACGGAAACGTTAAAAGAAAAAAACAACCTTCAGATATGGAACTAATGACATTTGAGGTAGACATGGCAACATTTCATGAAGTAAAGTTTCAGAATGTGGATCAGTAAAGATAATACGTCTTCTCTAGATTTTACCGACTTCAGAAAAAAAAAACACCCATGCCTTTAAGGAGTTAAACATAATGTAAGCAGTAGACCAATCAATTAAATAATCACACTAACAAATGAGTCAAAAAAGGAGAATGGGTGATTAATCGGACACTACCTCAACATTGCTGAAAAAACCCCGATATTAAGGCGGCTAAAACAACGATAAAGGTCACTAACGTGACATAAACAATGTAATAAATTAAATGTCAAACGCGAAACTAACACAAGATCACAACTTAAGACAAAATGCAAAAAAAAATATGTTGTCTCACGAACATCATCATCATCATCAAGTACCGGGCCTGGTGGCGTTGGTGATCATGTCTCTCGACAACATTCGATCTCGACAGCTATTTATCATTTCTGTTGTTGAATTTCTGCCAAGCCATTCTCTTAAGCTGTCTGGTATCTTTTCTCTTTGCTCCCCTCTATCTCTTCGTCCCTGAATTTTCCCAGTTGTTACAATATATTCCAGACATTTTCTCTGTTCTCATTACATTGCCAAAAAATCATTGTTACTTCCTAATATTGAAAATTAGCTGTCTTTTTGCTTTGGCGTTCTTACAGAACGTTTTCATTACATTTATTTACAATTCGATTGCAGTGATACCGGGAATAAATTCTCACCAACGTCACATATTTAACTCCCTTTGCTTTTATCGCTGTAAGTGTTTCAGAAAAGGAAATGACTCACAACAGACGTATATCATTTAATGAATTCTAAAATAGCCCAGTTCTTTCGACCCACAAGGAATCTGATAAAGCTCAGGCGATGGCAACGGTGGGAGCATAGGAGATGTGATTGAGACAAAGTAACATTGTTTAGTTCTTTTTGTTTTGCTATCTGTTCCTCGATTAAATAGGAAGTCAACCTTGAACGACATGTTGAATTTATGTCATTTTAGCTGAACTCAATGTATGTCAGACATTAGCCCTTCTGGAATAACATCAATACAGCTATTATTTAAACGCGTTTCGGATATAGTATAGTTACCATTAAATACAAAACAATTTGATGAATTAACAAGAAGTGAAATAAAAAAAAACGGGACGTTCAAGATCAAAGGAAGGGCAACTTTTGATTGGACAAGAAGCATAAGAGGACGATGGACAGAATGCATAAAAAATCTGTATGATGCTTGATGAACAGAAGTGAATATTCTGGTTAATGAGAAAGGACCAGAAATACTCAAAGAAATGGAATACGTCTTGCGCAATATAACAGATGCATAAGCTACTTGACCAAATACTATATTTAAAAAAATAGATTGAAGCCATGAGTGATTGTGGAATATAAATAATAACAAAAATATTGAATGATATCTACAATAGCGGATGTATAACAGACGACCCGGTCAGATCAGTGATAGTCTTACCAAAGAAATCATGTGTGATTGAATGCGATGATTATCGCACAATAAACCGTATGAGTCACAAAACTAAGATAATACAACGAATAATGTTTCATAGATTATACAAAGCATTTGACAAACTAAGGCACCAAGTAATAATTACAATTCTAGAAGGCATAAATGTGAACAGCAAAGATATACATATAATAAAGAACATGTAATGGCAACAAAACAGCGATCATAATAACTGGAAAGCAATTGGGAATAACAGAAATGGAATCCAATGGTCACTGACCAAGCAACTTGATGATTTAGACTTTGCTGATGACATAGCTCTCAAATCACACTGCCATCAACAGATGTAGGATCAAATGAGCATACTTGATGAAAGATCACACCAGCTAGGACTGAAGATTAATAGAGATAAGACCAACATTATGAGAATTAATGCAGTTGGCAATAACCAAATAAAATTAGGAGGAATGACTCTACTAGACATACAATCTTAAATATATCTAGGTAGTAATATAGATATAGAGGGAGGAACAGAAAATGATATCAAAATAAGGATATCAAAAGTAAGATGAGCTTTTTATTGCACTAGGAAACATATGGAATCCCAAAGAAATTAGATTATAAACAAAAAATAGAAATGTTCAACTCCAATGTTAAGTCAGTCCTATTATATGGCTGTGAAACATGGAGAACAACAAAATTGACAATCATGAAGATACAGACTTTCATTAATGGATGCTTATGCTGAATAAAAGGATGGAAATGGCAGGACAAAATCACTAACATAGAATTATGGAAATGTACCAGTCAAATACCAGTAGATAAAGAGATACAGCGAAGGCGATGGCACTTGATTGGACACACACTGCAGAAGCCTACTGAAAGTATTACACAACATGCCCTTTTTTGAATCCTCACGGGAAAAGATAAAAAGAGGAAGACCAAAGATTTCATGGAGAAGATCGATAGAAGAAGAGATGAAGATGATGGGGAAGACATAGAATGATCTTAAAAGAATTGCAAGAAACAGAACGACTTGGAAGGTGTTTGTTGAAGACGTATGCTCAACAGGGAGCTGAAAGGTAGAAGAGGAAGAAGAATTGAGAATGTTTCAAGAAATTAAAAAAATATGTTATGCAAGTTTGTGTGCTGTTACCACACTGATTTAATACGCATAGTGAAATTATTTTAAGATTCATAAAGGGCACGCCTGGCATAATAATTGGAGGTCATAATATAAATAATCTATTGATCTATGGTATCATCAGCAGATGATACATTCTTCATCGCTAAGAGGAAACATGAGTTACATTATTTATTAAACACTATAGAGAAGCAAAGCACAAATAAAAAAACGCAGATTTATTGCAAAAAGACAGAAGTAATGATAACAAGAAAAAAAATCATTACTGCAATGCACAATAATGACAAGTGGGACAATATTAAACAGGTAAATTACTTTAAATATCTGGTTACAATGTTAACCTCTGATGGTAGATATCCAACAGAGATGAGATGCCGATGACTCAGATAAAAGCAGCTTTCCAGAAAAGGAGGAAGACACTGTACAATCCCGTTATTTTCGACAAAATAAAGAAGAAAAATAGTTCTTACAAGTTATATAGAGCCAGTCGTAACATATTGATGTGAATCATGGACAGTGGGACAAAAGACAATACAATCACTGTAGGCCGTAGAAATGTGATATTACAGAAGAATGTTGAGAATACCATATACATATAAGAAGAGTAATGATAACGTTCTGAAAGAGGTCAAGATAAGGGAAAGATCAAATTTGCAATATTATGAAGAAACCTTCATCAATGTTTTGCAATGTCATAACAGTAGGGAATACATTCTGACAACTGAAAACACTGAGGGACGAAGAGATAGAGGGTAGTAAAAAGTAAAGATACCAGACAGCTTAAGAGAATTGCTCGGCAGAAGGTCAACACTAGAAATGATAAAAAAAAACTCTCGAGATCGAAATTTGTGGAAAGACATGATCACCTACTCCAGAAGACATGACAGTTGATAATGTTTATGATGATAGTTACAAAAGCTACGCTGGAGCATAAATGTACCACGTTCATTAACCGTTGAAAAAGTAATGAGTAGTGTAATAAATGTTGATATGACACAACTGGCCACCTTATATCATGCATTAGTAAGTTATGTGTGAAAAAAATTAATTAAATAAAAAGCAGAATAGCTCAGGCCAAAATAGCACAATTTTAGAATATGATATATATTTTATGCAACAAGTCTATGCTACTAGAAGTGAGAAAGAGAGTTCATCGGTGCTATATAGAACCAATTATTACCTATGGAAGCGAATCATGGAGAGTAGACAAATAAATGAAAAGACGATTAAAGGCCACATAGATGGGATTACTCTGAAAAATGTTGAAATTTCCCTGGACAGCTAAAAATGCCGATAAAGAAATCCTCAAAAAGGTCAGCACAAAATGGAAGCTCCTAAAAAACGTCAGAAAGAAAAAATCAATATTTTTGGGCCCATCATAAGAAGAGAAAAGCTGGAATACTTGGTTACAACTGACAAAATAAATGGAAAGAGAGATCGGGGACGACAAATAGAGAAAATACTGGATAACTTATTGCCATGGCATGGAAAACATTCAAAAACAGAACTGATGCAATTCCGTGTAGATAGAAGATTTTGGAGGGACAAGATCGCCTACGCCAACCGGTAGGGCACATGATGATGCTGATGAACTGATGTGACTAGATGTAAAGTATCCTCGGTTTATCAATCCCTCATTACTGACAGAAAATTGGAACATCATTTTAAGTTTCAGTTTATTGAGGCCACATTCAGAAGGTTGGTCAAAGTGTACGCAGTTTCTAAAAGTCTATAGTTAATGAATGTGGGAACTTTGTTAACCTCAGACGGAATTCTATAGTTAATGAATGTGGGAACTTTGTTAACCTCAGACGGAATTCTATACTTAATGAATGTGGGAACTTTGTTAACCTCAGACGGAATTCTATAGTTAATGAATGTGGGAACTTTGTTAACCTCAGACGGAATTCTATAGTTAATGAATGTGGGAACTTTGTTAACCTCAGACCGAATTCTATACTTAATGAATGTGGGAACTTTGTTAACCTCAGACGAATTCTATAGTTAATGAATGTGGGAACTTTGTTAACCTCAGACGGAATTCTATAGTTAATGAATGTGGGAACTTTGTTAACCTCAGACGGAATTCTATAGTTAATGAATGTGGGAACTTTGTTAACCTCAGACGGAATATGTACAAAAGAGGTGTAATGCAGAATGGCTCAGGCAAAAGCAACTTTCCCAAAAAATAAGGAAGATAATATGCAATCGATTTTTGACAATAGAAACAAGAAAAAGAGTTATTAAATGTTACGTAGAGCCAGTCTTAACATATGGATGCGACTCATAAACAATAGACAACAGACAAGAGAATCACTGCAGTCTTTAGAAATGTGGTTTTACATAAGAATGTTGAGAGTACCATGGACAGCTAAAAAGAGTAATGAAGAGGTTCTTAGAGAGGTAAAGAGAGCTAATTTACACTATTATGAGGAAACAGTCATCGTTGTTGGTCATGTAATGAGAAGAGAATAGGAATATATTGTAACAACTGGGAAAATTGAGGGACGAAGAGGTAGATGGAAGCAAAGAGAAAAATTAACAGACAGCTTAAGAGAATAGCTTGACAGAAGGTCAACAACAGAAATCATAAAAAGATGCCGAGATCGAAAGTTGTGGATAGACATGATCACCTACGCCAGCAGGCCCGGTACTTGATGATGATTATAGCTAATGAAATATTAAAAAATGCTTTAATGCTTGACTAACCTTATGCAGTTCCTGAATCCATTTTCTGCTTGTTTCATCCATCTACATAAAAATGAAATACAATCATTATAATAATTTAAAAAAATAATATGTTTGACATTTTTATTAAACTGTATGTTGATGAATTTTATTAATGATTAAATTTAGATTTCGAAAAAAAAAAAAACTTTATAAAGGCATTAAGGATCTTTATACTGATGAACGAACGGAAGTAAATAGTAAGGATAATGGAGAAGGACCAGAACTACTAAGAGAAGAAGTGGAAGACGTCTTGCGCAATAAGAAAGCAGGCAAAGCTCCTGGACCAGATAATATAACTAATGAAGAGATTGAAGCCATGGGTGATTTTGAAATAGAAATAATAACAAAAATATTGAATGATATCTACAACAGCGGATATATACCAGATGACCTGCTCAAAATCAATATTCATAGACCTACCAAAGAAATCGGGTGCGACTGAATGCGATCATCATCGCACATTATCCTTATAAGTCATATGACTAAGATTTTACTAAGAATCATCAGGCGAAGAGTGCGAAACAAAATCAGTCCAGAAATTAGCGATGGACAGTGTAGTTTTGTTAGAGATAAAGCAACAAGCAATGCCATTTATATCATAACAGATCTATATCTATGTTTCATAGATTACACCAAGGCATTTGACAAAGTAAAGCACCAAGAAGTAATCAACATTTAAGAAAGCATAAAAATAGACAGCAAAGATCTAAGAATAATAAAGAACATGTACTGGCATAAAACAGGGTGTTAGACAAGGTTGTGTGCTGTCACCAGATTTGTTTAATATTTATTGTGAGATTATTTTAAGATCCATAAGGGGCATGCCTGAAATAACAATTGGAGGTCATAATAAAAATAATCTAAGGTATGCTGATGATGCAGTATTAGTTGCTAAGAGTGAACATGAGTTACAAGAAATGTTGGTCATTATAGTGAATGAAAGCAAAAATAAAGGACTCAGCCTTAATAGCAAAAAGACAGAGGTAATGGTAACAACAAAGAAAAAGACATCACCTCAGTGCAAAATAAAGACAAGTGGAATAATATTAAAACAGGTAAATGAATTTAAATATTTGGGAACTTTGTTAACCTAAGACGGAAGATGTACAAAAGAGGTGAGATGTAGAATGGCTCAGGCAAAAGCAGCTTTTAAAAAAAAGATGAAAATACTATGCAATCCATTTTTGACAATAGAAACAAGAAAAAAAAGAGTTCTTAAATGTTACGTAGAGCCAGTCTTAACATACGGATGCGAGTTATGGACAATAGGACAATAAGAGGTCAAAAGCAAAAAGAGAGCTAATTTCCAATTTTAGGAAGAGACAATCATCATATTTTGGCCATGTAATGATAAGAGAACAACTTGAATATATTGTAACAAATGAAAACATTGAGGGACGAAGAGATAAAGGGAAGCACAGAAAAAAAATAACAGACAGCTTAAGAGAATTGATTGGCAGAAGGTCAACAACAGAAATGATAAATAGCTGCCGAGATCGAAAGTTGTGGAGAGACATGATCACCTACGCCACTAGGCCCGGTACCTGATGATGATGGTGGTAATGAAGAAATTCATCTTTAGGAAAATGAAAAACTTTTAAACGGCAGTAAGGTGTGATTTAAGCACAATGGACGTGCATGGATCGAATAAAGAAGTGGTCTTACACTCTCTCTTACTAAGGCTGCTCTGCTCTAAGCACAATTATTGATATCGAATAATTAAAAAAACCAACAATGTAACATCTGCATCAAAAACTGTTGACATATAAGATCAAGGCAAGGAAACGCGCATCACTGGATCAAGCTGCGAAACTGCAGTGAAGCTTAACAGTTATCAGAATGAGAATATATATATATATTAGAATAAAAAATAGTATGGTTAAAACTTCACATAACAACTGGACAGCACAAATCAGAAAGACGTTTCGGCGCACAGGCATTCAAAAAGGAACAAACATTCAACACACGGACAAATATGTATTTAAATTAACAAAGAAGATGGCGGCCTCGTCCACGTCCTCTCGATCGATGCAGAAAATGCACCCAGGGTCTGATTAATTTCGGATCTTCTTTGCACTTTTCTGCGTTAAAGTCAAATTGAAGATATGCTTGATACATCTGTGTCGCTAAAGCGAGATCGTAGGCCGACGACTGTCTGTTTTTGACGAATCAAGTGTTGTGAGTGAGACCTTCCACCGACTAGACTTGATCTGTGCTTTACGTCACATTGGTGCTTTTAGAGTTCATGATCGTTGTTGAAATTCTTTGATGGAAGTTATTTCCATGTTGCACATTAATGTAAACTACTTCGTCAGCCGCAGATTTGTCTCTTTGGGGAATTTGCTTCGTGTTTTATTCGTCTTAGGCTGCTTACACTTGAGTAATCAGACAGAAATTCAAAAGTATCGAGATTATTTTGTTTCGGCGACATTTGTGTGTGCTACGTCATCGTAATGGTTCCATAAACCCGGCGTGCGCAAATCTTACGTTCTGCTGTTTGATGTGCGACGGGGAAAATTTGACGACTGACTGCGTGTCTCTATGTTCGGAATTGGAGTCATCAACGATGGCCTAACATCATCCAGTACTAGGACGATCATCATTCTCAAGAGGGCGTGACTTACCGGTATATGGGGATAGGCGGCGGGAACAGTTGGAGGCTGTGCATGAAAAGTGTTCCTTGTTGCAGTTTCCTCATATTACAAGTCGCATGTCTGTGTTAGTCACCTCTAGTGACTCGGGCAGATGGTGCTCGTAAACCTGGGAAGGCCGACCGTCCAAGGGCAGAATCCCCCTACAGAAAAGAGCATCTGCTGCCTTGCAGGAAGATTGGGGACAATCAAAGGCTAAGGAAAGCAAACCTGAACAAAATGCTGGCTGAAACCGGATGCACTGGGCCACTGGCGCAGAACACAGTGCAACGTTTTAACAGGTATTCAATCGGAGTGGATCTAACAGGCTCAAACAGACAGCTGTCTTCGTTCGAGAGTCTGGAGTCCTAATCTGGTTGAGTCCTGATCGCAGAGAGAGAGAGAGAGAGAGAGAGAGAGAGAGAGAGAGAGAGAGAGAAATTAACAAAGTTTAATATTTTAAAAAAAAATCGAACTAGAAGAAATGAAAGGAAACGATGAAAAAAATCTTCCCTGATGTGAAGTCAAATGTGAAATAAAACGAGGTTGCGAGTGCGTGCTCAAAAGCGAAAACAATGGTGTCAGATCTGATCGACCAAGTATGAGGCTGTCAGAACTAGTTCATGGTGTCACTGATCGATCATAGCTGAGGCTGTCAACGCTAGTTCATGGTGTCAAATCTGATCGATCATGGCTTAGGCTGTCAGAGCTAGTTCATGGTGTCAGATTTGATCAATCTTGCATGAGACTGTCAGAGCTAGTTCTTGGTGTCAGATCTGATCGATCATGGCTTAGGCTGTTAGAGCTAGTTCACGGAGTCAGATCTGAATGGTCATACATAAGGTTGTCATAGCTAGTTCATGGTTTCAGATCTGATAAATCTTGGCTGATGCTGCCAGAGCAGGTTCATAGTGTCAGATCTGATTAACTTTGGCTGAGGCTGTCAGAGCTAGTTCATAGTGTCAGATCTGATTTATCAAGGCTTAGGCTGTCTGCTAGTTCACGAAGTCAGATCTGAACGATCATAGATAAGGTTGTCAGAACTAGTTCATGGTGTCAGATCTGATCGATCATATTTGAAGTTGCCAGATCTAGTTCATGGTGTCAGATCTGATCGACCATAGATAAGGCTGTCTAAGCATGTTCATGGTGTCATAATTGATCAATCATGTCTGAGCCTGTCAGAACTAGTTCATGGTTACATATATGATAAGTCACGGCTGAGACTGTCAGAGCGTGTTCATGGTGTCAGATTTGATCGATCATTGCAGAGACTGTCAAAACTGGTTTTTGCTGTCAAATCTGATCGATCATTGCTGAGACTGTCAGAGCTAGTTTATGGTGTCAAATATGATAAATAATGTCCGAGTCTTTCAGAGCTAGTTCTTGGTGTTAGGTCTGATCGATAATGGCTTAGGCTGTCAGAACTAGTTCATGGTGTCAGATCTGATTGACCACGGTTGTAGTTATCAGCGCTAGTTCATGGTGTCAGATCTGATCGATCATAACTGAGACTGTCAGAGCGAGTTCATGGTGTAAGATTTGATCAATCATGGCAGAGACTGTTAAAACTGATTTTTGCTGTCAAATCTGATTGATCATAGCTGAGGCTGTCAGAGAAAGTTTGTTTGAGGCTGTAAGAGCTTTTTCATCGTGTTAGTTCCGTTCGATAATGGCTGAGGCTGTCAGCGTTAGTTCATGGTGTCCTATCTGATCAATCATGGCTGAGGCTGTCAGAATTAGCTCATGGTTTCAGATCTGATCGATCATGGCTGAGGCTGCCAAAGCTAGTTCATATTGTCTGATCTGATCAATCATGGATGAGGCTGTCAAAGCTGGTTCATGGTATCATATCTGACCAATTATGGCTGAGGCTGTCAGAGCTAGTTTGTGGTGTCAAATATGATAAGTAATGGCTGAGGCTTTCAGAGCTAGTTCTTGGTGTCAGATCTGATTGATCATGGCTGAAGCTGTCAGCGCTAGCTCATGGTGTCAGATCAGATCGATCATGGCTGAGGCTGTCAGAGGTAGTTCGTGGTGTCAGATCTAATCGATCATGGCTATGTCTGTCAGAGCTAATACATAGTGACAAATCTGATCAATCATGGCTGAGGCCTTCAGACCTAGTTCATGGTGTAAGATTTGATAGATCATAGACGAGTCTGTGAAACCAAGTTAATGGTGTCAGATCTGATCGATCATAGCTAAGGTTGTCAGAGTCAGTTCGTGGTGTCAGAACTGATCTATCATGGGTGAAGCTGATGAATCTAGTTCATTTTGTCAAATATGATCAATCATGGTTGATCCTGTCAAAGCTGCTTCATGCTAATGTCTTTCAAGATCTGGTCAATGTTTACATTAAACAAGCATGCATGACACCCAACGTTAATTACGCATCAATACTTTGTACGCCATATAGCGGGTGTTCGGCATCAATTTATCGGCCAAAAGCACCGTTAGCTCGACGCAAATAATATTCATCAATTATTTATGTCAATTCTTCCTAAGGTCTAGAATTGATGTTTGTAGCTTATTTTTACCTCATTCCCTCCCTCTTTTTTTTCTTTTTTTTTCCTTTCTTCTTAGTCTACCTATCAGCGTCGAGAGGAGATATGATTTACGATTTTCTTTTGCTAACCTATTGACCTCTCCTGCAGTTACGTTTCCTCGTCCTTCATCATTATCAATCTATCTTTTTTTTGTGTGTGGTGGTTTGTGGTTGATCATTCCGTCTGGTGTTCTCGTAACATTTATTAAAGGTTCGTAGTAGTTTGTTTTGATCTTTTTTTGTCTTATTACGGAACCAAACCATGTTATATGTTGTTTCTTTGTGAACTCATCGGTGAAATTTTCCAATCTGTGTGAAGGAAATAGACAGAATATATAAAAGTATAAAATGGGTGCATTTTATTTTGTGTCCACGTTAACAGTAAGTTGCGATATATGCCACGTTCGGCTGAATACCTGCGACTTGAATATGGTATTTTTGAGTTGACTGTCCTGATAGATTCCCCCAATAGCGAGGTCACTTTGCTTAGCGTGGTTCAAAGTTCACTGGTGGCAAGGGAGGTATTTTTGGTTTAGTGTTATTTTAAGGTCACTAAAAGCAGGGGAGGCCACTTTGATTAGCGTGTTTTGAAGGTCACTGAGGGCAGGGGAG
Organism: Megaustenia siamemsis; assembly: GCA_032433765.1. Taxonomy (NCBI): domain Eukaryota; kingdom Metazoa; phylum Mollusca; class Gastropoda; order Stylommatophora; family Ariophantidae; genus Megaustenia; species Megaustenia siamemsis. The sequence continues at coordinate 44,657,082 of JAVIAB010000101.1, read as the reverse complement.
GTAACTTTGATTAGCCTGTTTCCATGGTCACCGAGGACAGATCACCACGGTTTACTTTCAACTCTGAGTCGTATTTTAATCATAATCTCGGAAACTTTAAATCATTTAGGAATGACGATGTCCAGAGCCTGGTACATTACACTCATTTTTACAACTGATATTGTTTTGGGGTGGTTTCAATTTGTGACACAAAACATAAAGCTTGAATGGGCAAATATAGTGACACTGTGACCTTCCAGGCATGTAGTAAGATGCGACTAATGAGGTTCATCGATTGCTCGACAAACTGTTATTGTCATATATCATAGGATTATAGTGATTTATGGAATATGTTCCATTCTGGCACGCAAAGTTTCTGTTTTTGATGTTGTGGTTCTGCCCTATAAGTCGTCATCGGCCCGAAGGAACAATAGATAGATAAATAAATGTTCAATACATGCATTTTTATATGTATTTATTGTTTTTTTTGCATTCGCCAGCTTCTACCTCTGACGAAGTCCCTCGAGACTATGAAATGAATTTTGCATGTTAATCAGTTTTTTCCCCCATAGCAGTGTCCACAGGGTTCTTTCGCCGCACAGGCAGATAATCCCCGTCTTCGGAGGTACTCATATTTTTTTCCGTCCATAGGTAATTGATGTTTCAAGCAGTGCCTCGCTGCTGAGACCATGAATGGTTGCTGCAGAGAGAAATCATACATAAAAATCCCAACTAGTGCAGCAGGGATTTGAACCCACAACCTCTCTGTCTCGAGACCGACGTCTTACTTTGAGACCAACCAGTCCCCCACTAAATGAATGAGAAGGGATATACCTCCATACAAGTGAATTATGTTTGGTATTTTTTTCCGAGACAAGGAGAACTAAACAAGATTAAATTATAATTATTTATTCTTTACTATTCTATATTCTTATATCTAATTATTCATGTTCAAGTCAGTTTTTGCTATTCACATCACTTGTATATCTAAATATTAAACTTACTTTCAAGTCTGGCAAAATCGTGGCCATAGCCTACAAATAAAGAAATATTCTTTGAAATGAAAGTTTATTTGCATATATATGTATCTGTAATTACTAATTTACAGTCAAGCTATCAGTTCACGTCTTTCAAGGGCTATCAGTGCTTCGATTAACTCTTGACTGTCAGTTTCCGTGACACATCTTAACAGTTGAACATGAAACAGATAGATCTTCGGAATAATAACAAATGCTATGTTTATTAATAATTTTGTTTTGAAAGCCCAGACATTCAGTAATTTGTGTGAACCATCAGTTTCTATTTATATATCTATTGTCTTTTCGAACCGAAGACGGCACATAGGGCCGAACCACAATCTCAAAAACAGAAACCGTGCTAAATGACACATATTGCAGAGATCGCTGCTTCTCAAAGAATCATCAGATTAATAACATTGTAATATGAATAGCATAAATCTGCTTGAAATATTCAAGAAAATGGTGTAGAGGCGATGTTTCCTACCAGCCCTACAGACTGGGAAGGGTTGGGGATTGGACTGGCTATTTCGTACTGTAAAACAAAATAAACCAAAACCCTTAACAAACATGGACAAGTAAAAGAACAAAGAATAAAAGTAAATCCGCTAACCAGGAAGGACGAAGGCTCTCTGTCCAAAAGATGTAAAGACCAAGGAATTCTTAGAGGAGACCGAATGAAGAAGAGATGAAGATGATGGTGAAAACATGGAATGATTTTAAAAGAATGGCAAGAAAGAGAACGGCTTGGAAAGTGTTTGTTGAAGACATGCTCCACAGGGAGCTAAAAGTTAGAAAAATAAAGGAAGATGAAATGACGTAGCATGAAACTGAATTTACTGTGCCCCAGCATGAAGGAATAAAAAATTAATAAGACATACCGGCCGTGCTACATAGATAATGGGTACGGGGAGAGTGTGAGGTATTAAGATCTTGTTCCTCTATTTGTAAGACCTTTTCAGCCTGAAAGTATAATGCTCCTGAATACACAGTGCACGCATGCAGTCTACCTCTCTTAATTAAAATAACTTGACTAAATTTAGTTCATTCTTATTTCTTGATTCTCTTTGTGCGTGCGTGCCTGTGTTAATCACATCTCACATCGTTGTGTGTGCATGTCTGTGTTAGTCACCTCTAGTGACTCGGGCAGATGGTGCTCGTAAACCTGGGAGGGCCGACCATCTAAGGGCAGAATCCCCCTACAGAAAAGACAATCTGCTGCCTTGCAGGAAGATTGGGGACAATCAAAGGCTAGGGAAAGCAAACCCGAATAAAATGCTGGCTGAAATCGGATGCACTGGGCCACTGGCGCAGAACACAGTGCAACGTTTTAACGGGTGTTCAATCAGAGTGGATCTGGCAGACTCTAATTGTAATGTTCTGCCTGTGGGGACGATCAACACACTTAGCCTGACAGCTGACTTCATGCGAGGGTCTGGAATCCTTACTCTGATTGAGTCCTGATCGCAGAGAGAGAGAGAGAGAGAGAGAGAGAGAGAGAGAGAGAGAGAGAGAGAGAGAGATTTCTTGATTCGTTTTGCGCATCTAAAACATATGTAGACTTTTTACTTTCTAGCGCAATGGCGTCACAGTCGGCAGGGCATTGACACGTTTGCTCAGCTGCCGTTCAGCAACCTACATGGTGTTCATTCTGATCGTGCATACTGTTCCTTAGAACGTGTCGCTTATTGCAGAAATAGCGCGTAGCTCAAAACGCAACTTTCTGGTCAATATAAAGAACTTACTGGGTAGCACGATCTTCATGCACGATCTTCATACCCCAAATCGGTAATAATCAGCGGGAGCGTGCTCCAAGAATCGCTGTCCCAACAAATGAAGTCATGGCTTTACTTCGGTGAGACTCTCGATACGACCGCAGCCCAGCTGGTTATTTCCGTCGAACACAGATCACGGATCCCGATCCAGAGTAAAAGCCGGGACCTTGGTACCGTTCCACTACACTCAACAACTAGTCGTCTGCAGCACTACCTCAGCGCTCTGGCGCCAAAATTAAAATATCTACAATCATCACCTTGCCTACATCGGGGTAAATCTTTCTCCCTGTCATTGTTGTAAACTTGTTTAACAACCAAAGATGACCAATTTTTTTTAAGAGCTATTATTTTTTTTAACATATGCCCACGCGGTCATAACCTTTCCATCGATCGATAAAAGAAAGGAGTGAAACTGATATTTATTTAATTATATGTTTCTGTGTTTATATTTACGCCAGTATCTTATGCGTAGTAATTATTAACGAATATGTATTAGCATTCTTAAATTGTAATAAAATGCAATGAGCATAAAAGAAGCATAGCTTAAAGAGAGATGCAAATATAATGAAATGCAACAAAAAGGAGATGCCAAAGTTATATACAAGCACATTGAAGAATTAACAGGAAGAAAAAGACAATAATAAAACTGAATGTTAAAGATCAAAAGAGGGAGAACTGTTGATTGTACAAGAAATCATAAGGGAACGAGGGATATAATATATTAAAGATCTTGATAATGATGAACGAACAGAAGTAACTATTAAGGATAATGGAAAAGGACCAGAAATACTAAAAGAAAAAGTGGAGATGACTTGCGCAATATGAAAACAGAAAAAGCTCCTGGACCAGATAATATCACTTAAAGAAGAGATTGAAGCCATGGATGATTTTAAAATAGAAATAATAACAAAAATGTTGAATGATGTTTACAAAAGCGGATATATACCAGACGACCTGCTCACACCAATGTTCATAGCCCTACCGAAGAAATCGGGTGCATTTGAATGCGTTTATCATCGCACAATAAGCCTTATGAGTCACATGACTAAGATATTACTAAGAATCATCATGCGAAGAGTGTGAAACAAAATCAGTCTAAAAATTTGCGATGAACAGTGTGGTTTTGTTAGAGGTAAAGTAGCGAGCAATGCCATATATATCATAAAATCTCTAGTCGAAAGAGCCATAGAGGTGAAAACAGATATATACATATGTTTCATAGATTATACAAAAACATTTGACAAAGTAAAGCACCAAGAAATAATCAAAATTTTAGAAAACATAAAAGTAGACAACAAAGATATAAGAAAAATAAAGAACATCATCTAGCAGCAAAAAACGGCTGTAAGAACTGTAAACCAATTGGGAATGTTTCAACAAATAAAACAGGGTGTTCGACAGTGTTGTGTGCTGTCACCAGATTTGTTTAATATTTATAGTACGATTATTTTAAGATCCATAAGGGGCATGCCATGTATAACAATTAGAGGACATACTATACATTGTCTAACATATGCTGATGATACAGTCTTAATTGGTAAAAGAGTGAAAATGAGTTACAAGAAATGATGGACATTGTATTGAAAGAAAGCTAAAATAAAGGATTCAGCCTTAATGGCAAAAAGACAGAAGTAATGGTAACAACAAATAAAAAAGATATCACCTCAGTGCAAAAAAAAGACAAGTGGAACAACATTAAAACAGGTAAATGAATTTAAATATTTGGGAACTTGTTAACCTCAGACGGAAGATGTACAAAAGAGGTGAGATGCAGAATGGCACAGGATAAAGCAGCTTACCAAAAAATGAGGTAGATATTATGCAATCCATTTTTGACAATAGACAAAGAAAAATAATTATTAAATGTTGTGTACAGCCAGTATTAACGTATGGATTTGAATAATTGACAATGGACAACAAACATGAAAATGACTGGAGTCTGTAGAAGTGTGGTTTTTGCAGAAGAATGTTAAGAATACCATGGACAGATACGAAGAGTAATGAAAATGTTCTGAACGATACCACAGCAAAAAGAGAGCTAATTTCCATCATTAGGAAGAAACACTTTTTTTGGCCATAAAATGAGAAGAGAACAACTGGAATGTCTTGTAATAAATGAAAAAAAAAACATTGAGAGACGAAGAGATAAAATACCAGACAGCTTAAGAGAATGGCTTGACAGAAGATCAACAACAGAAATGATATATAACTGTCGAAATAGAAAGTTGTGGAGAGATATGATCAACTACGCCAGCAGGTCCGGTACATCATGATGATTATTAGCATTCTTAATTTCATGAATTAACAAACTTACTGTCAACCTCCACTTTAAATGGTAGATAGTCTAAGTAATAAATAATAATTTCAAAAATAAGAAATCAAAGTATATATACATATATATATATATTTTTTTTTTTAATTTTATTTATATATTTATATACCCAAATATACTTCTACATCACAGTGAGCGCCTTTCCAATTCTTTCAGAATCACATTTGTATGTGTTGTTTATTTTTATTTTTTGTGTGAAGCATATTATAAGAATACATTTGGCTAATTGGAATTACTGCCAGTCACAATAAAGAGTAATGTTGATGTGTAAAATATGAAAATAACAATGAAAAGCACAGTATGTATCAGTCAGCACAACTCATATTGGCTTTAACAGTAGTATATGTAACGAATTGCTTGAAAATACAGTCAGAGCTTTAATGTTCTATCTTTATAGCTACTTTCAATTCCGAACGTACATATCTTGTTCCTGCTTCGAAAATTATTGCAACAAATTCGAGGGTGGGAGGGGGGGGGGAAGAACATATGTGTAAAACACTATCGTCATAGGCTGTGGCCAGGCAGAGTAGCATAGTGAAACAAGAAAGAAAACACCAGTTTCTAAACTTAGCACATTGAACGTATGAACCATGTACCCTGGTCTTGTTAAAGTTAACACACTGAAAGAAGGCCACACTGCAACATTAGCCCAAACGACAGGCAAGAGATGGCACATCATGGAGAGTCTGTATTTTAAAAAAATGGCATAACATCATTTCAGGCTGTACACTGGTAAAGCATGGATGAGAAACAAAAATGGAACACCCTATTGATCGGTGGGGCTAGCTTGTTAAATCTGTGGTCGAGTGGATTTGTCAAACATCATTTGCAGTATCAGCCACGAGAGAAGCTAGTCGACATAATCACAACTTCAAAAGAAGTCTCATATGTATATATATATATATATATATGTTTATATATGAAAGGAAACACAATTATACTTGATAAATAATTGTGACGATACACTTCTGTACATGGACTTAATCATCTAGTACACCAACCACAATCATTTCGAACTAGTCTCTTCAATTTTTTTCCATCAGTTTTTCTAACTCCATTGTTTTCTTTAGAGTCATGTTTTATGTATCTATTACTTTTTTTTGCAAAATTGATAATTCGTGTGTTATGTACATTGTTTCCACTCGATTTCAATCGTTAATGCCATGTGTTGGTATTTACGAGTATCATTGCTTAGCCTTTAAACATTTAATTGCTCTTGAATACAAACATAGATTAACTATTGGATAAACTGTAAAAAAAAAAAAAACACAATGCAACAAAGATAAAAATAATTCATGTCCCCACTGAGAAAAACTGCTTGAAAAAGATATGTATGAAAGAAGACACTGTACATTTAATATAATAGCAAAGAAGGAGTGTTTAAGTTGTTAATATGAACGAACATTGAGAAATAACAATGCAATACAAACACAGATGTAAAAAAAAAAGATTTAAATGCAGCACATAAGTGATACCATGAGATTGAAATGTGAACACACGAGATGACAGACACATTGGGGAAATAACAGGAAGAAAGATAAAACTAAATTATAGCTACTGCTAATTCAAGGAAAGAAGGATTGCCAATGGAACAAGTCAATATATGGGAAAGATGGACTCATACATTGAGGAGTATTATAGTTATAAATGACAAGAAGTACACATTAATGATAATAGAAAAGGACAACAAATGGGATTGTCAGATTGACCATGCCAGTACAGAGTTTGATGTTCTGGAGAATTGAGAGAAAGTATCCACCAATATCAACCATGTACAGTCAGTCTCTATTTGCTGAAAAACATTTTGATGGGAAGATGGAATAGGTTGAGGGTGTGTCCAGAGTGCAGAGATTATAGCCCTAACATGGACAAGTATATAACATATTTAAAACGAGTTTTTAGCTTGTTTTGTTTTAATATAAGTGTTGATACATGGTCAGCTTGCTACCTAGGCTACTGAGTTTAGTGCTCTGTGCACACCGTGAACTGTGCGTTTCTTCCGTTTCGATCGTGTTTTGATACTCCGATTGATTACGATGAATGATGACGGAGAATAGATGCCTCTGTTCACTTTCTGTGCGGTTTCGCCTTATGTCATTTGGCGTGTGCTGAGACTGATATGATGGGTACAGCAACTATCTTTCTTTGTTTGGAGATGAGATAATAAGTCAGATGATTCCACTCGCACGGGCGGTTGAGCAATTATGGATTTTAATTCGTTTGCAGTGATACCCAGGCCTTCCATAACCATAACCATAACATGACTACTGTACGGTTACTGAAATCCTGACTATGAACAGGGAAGAAAATATAAAAACAGTGATTCACACATCTAGCGAAATCGCTTCATGGGAGTGAGCTGGGAAGATTCATCATTGGTAGTAAGCTTGAGGTACTACTGAGGCGTCGATGAATAAAAAGAAAGTGGTAATATGAGCAGAAAGAACGAAGACAATAAAAGACATATTTAACCTACCGTTCGTGCATGTTTCATGTAGTGTGCGTATGTGTGTTTAGAGTTAATGTTTTAAGTGGTTACTTTTCAACAATTCGGAAAAAGACAACTCAAATATTTACGAAATATGAAGGGCCACAATACCCTAGAATGTGTCATATTGGATTGGAAAAATGCAAGGTAGACGCAGCAAAGATAGACGGCGACTAAAGTGAATTGAAAACATCAAAGGATGAACAAACGAACATATAGCAAATGTACACTTTCAAGTATAACAAAAATTGTAGTAAAAACCCTTGTCATGCCAAGTGGTTTATAGAAAATATGGTGTTAATATGCAAGACGAACTCGATCGCATTTCTTCCTGGTGTGGGGTTTCAGGCGCTCTGGTTAATCCTAATTAAGCATCAGTTTCAGGGTTCTCCCTTAACAATCATATCGTTAATACAACCACACCGGTAGTACGAATGGGAGCTGATGAGGTGACCAGGGACAAGTTGATGACATATCTCGGAGTTAAGTTTGATCGCAGCCTGTGTTTTCGGGACCACGTCGACCATGTGATAACAAAATCCCGCAAAGGATTAGCCGCCTTGAAGGTCATGGCAGCTGCCAACATCGAGCAGAGGCTACTTACTCTTCTGTTCCAGGGATTAGTCCTCGCACCAGTCGAGTATGCCCTGGCAATTCTTACTGTCAGTACGACTCAAATTGATAGGCTGGAGGAAATACAAAATGAAGCCATGCGCATTATCCTGTGATGTACGAGGGACACTCCCTGTGTGGCAATGAGGTATCTTCTTGACTTTCCAACCATGGATGACAGAATCAAGATCTGGAGAGCACGAGCATACCTGAAGATTAGTACAGATACAGAGCATCCATTGCACCACGTGCTCAACACAGAGAAAGGTACCAGGCTAAACAGAGGCAAATCATGGGTGGGCCGAGCAGAAGATGTCATCAAACAGGTCTGTGGGCTTACCAATCTCAGCGTTGGTGAGGAGTGGATACCGCTGCCTACGTCATTCAAGGGGACTTTCTCTTGTATTGTCACACTCGACAGGAAAAGTAGGGAACAGAACCCGGTCGTGGTTAATGCTGAGGTCAACGGTCTCATCTGCGATAACACTGATGAGAAAGATGCAGTCATCTATACAGACGGATCTGTAAGACGACACGAAAGAAGTGCATGGGCATTTACAGCACGCTCGGCAGGCAGAATAGCCAAGGAAGACAGTGGTGCATACGCCATGACCACGAGTAGCATGACAATGGAGGTGATGGCAGTGACCAAGGCATTCAAATGGTTAGAGTCACAAGACTACATCCACGCATGTATAATGAGTGATTCGATGAGCATGATAAAAAAAGTGGAGGCGGGCTTTGTACGCATGCAATGGGTAGAGTCGTTGCAGAAATCCAAAATACGTAATGTCACCTTTGTCTATGTCCCTGGACATGCGGGAGTACGGGGAAATGAGAGAGCTGACAGGTTGGCTAGCTGCGCTGTCGTTCAGGACGGGCAACCGATGGATCGGGCGGACATCATCAATGCCCTGCGAGATGTGGGAAGAGCACAGGACTTCGACAAACACAGATCAACGTCACTTCTTCGGATGATGGAAATGGGAGTTAAGATGGGCACGGCCAGAAATGAGAAACTTGGTGGCCGTGTAAGAAGACTTATCAACCAACATAGAACTGGAGTCGTCAGTCGCTGGACACTGAGGGAATTGCTGAGGAGGGGATATGAGCACATATGGACGTGTTCGGAGTGCAATGATGATGACCCGCAAATAACTCAATAGCTCAATAACTCAATGGTGTTAATGATCATACATTTGTATAGACCTTCGGCACATGATATTTTTTTGCGGGGTAATGTGGTCGGTATTCACCCAAGACGCTTTACTTTTCCAAAAAAAAGCCGATACCCATTAAAGGCTGGGTGAACCTGGAAGCCGCTGATACTCTTGTCCTTTGTAGTCCAGTTCACTAACCACTGAACTACCGCGACTCCCTCACTTTCAACGGTAAGAAATAGAATGACGTCTCTGACATGTAGCCAGCTTGGAGAAGGCACTCAATGAATGGATTTTCCTATGTTTTCCAAAGTCATCAACGCAAGTTATATAGTAGCCAGAAAAGTTACTTGTCTATACACAGGTGTTGAAGCTTTCATCGACGCATGTGGCAGTACAAGTTTTCTTTTTTCGCTGAACGTGTTCTTTGTTTATGCGCTGAAGCTCATCAGCTTCGCATCAAACGTTTGGAAGTATTAAAGAATACCCGCTTATGTATAGCTGCATATGAGGTACTGTCAAATGTCGAAACAAAAGCAAGCATTTAATTATCACTAGAGTGAAAGCAAAAAGGCAGCTCCTAAAAAAACATCACAAAGAGAAACAATCAACATTTTTCGGGTACATCACGAGAAGAGGAAAGTTGGAATACTTGGTTACAACTAGCAAAATAAAAGGAAAGAGAGATCGCGGACGACAAAGAGAGAAAATACTAGATAGCTTGATTTCATGGCATGGAAGACAGTCAACAACAGAACTGATACTATACATTAGATAGAAGACTGCGGATTGACATGATCGCCTACGCCAACCGGTATGACACGTGACTTTGAGAGTGAAAGCACGCTTGTTAATATAGAGGCAGGCATTTGAAGGCAGTCGAGAACGAATAAAAGAAACGATTTACGGGAAATTATTTCATTTCTTAACATCATTTAAAAACATTACATTAGCATCATTTTAAGATTGTATAACTTACTTCGTTTGCTATATCCATCATCTAAAATATACGATATTTGAGTCTTGCTTAGAAGACATGTTCCTAAGTACGGTTATACATCACTATTTAAATTTTAAAAAAAAAGATAATGAGATATATATTTGCAAATGAATTTATGTAATAGTACTACTCTAATCTAAAATAATGTATAGTAAATTAAATGGCACATCATTATCAGTATCATCATCAAATGCAGCGTTCTGTCATATGTTGTCAGGTCTTTCCACAACTACCCGTATTTGTATCAATTACGTTTAAATTATTTATCAAACATCTCTTTCAATTTGCTCAGTCTCTGTTATTTCTTTCTTTTTTCTTGATTTTAATTACCAAACGTGTCTTGTTTTTGGAGTCTGTTTTTCAAAACTCAATATACAGAGCTTCACAGCAGATTTCAGGTGACTTCCAGGTGATTCGTTTACTGCGAACACGATTGCCATTTCGTCTTCACTGTTGGTTCTACTGTCCGCACTATTTCGTCTGATGAACTTTGTAGCATAACTTCAAGTCTGGTCACAATATACCATGTTTTACATTTTATTGCACAGCTAAAGCGTATAATTGTTTTCTGCTTTTGCAGACTACCGATATTCATGTTTACTTTCGTATTTTTTATCAATGTCAGCATCTGTATTTTTAGCCATTACTCCAATTATTTTCTTGTTTGTTGTTCGATCGCAGGGATTCACTTCCAAATGCCCTGACCGACTCTACCTAGAACTAGCGAACTCATTTTATAATCTCCGTTATCAAAGTGATTTTGGCGATTTTGTTTTTGTTTTTGTTTTGTTTATACCTTTGTTAAAATCACATTCTACATCTCACTTGTGTACATTCATCCAAAGATAACATCGTCATCCAAAGATAACATCGTTCCAACATATCCTAATTATTTGACCTATTTAACAATGTCCTATTTAATATGATTGCGTATTAATTTTCTTGTGTTGCTATCATTAAACCTGGTATTAGCAATCCTTTGTTTTTATTGATTGCGACTACAGTGGCCATCACATTTCGTAAAACATTTGTTTTCATTATTAGCAAGTACCACTTTGTCGTTATTATTCTTCAATCCGTCTGCACTTCATTAAAGCGCATCGTGTATTGTATTAAAAATGCATACGCATTTATTAAAGATATTGAAATAGATCGAACATGTATTAAATGCTTCAAGACATCGGCGTCTTTAATTTATGTGAAATTAATCAGATTAAATGGATCAAATGGCTGAGTTAGTCATCCTGCACACAAACGATGAACTGGCTGGGAGTTCTGAGTCTGTCTTCCTTGTAAGAATGTGTCATTTGTAGTCATGTCAGTAAGTAAATGAATATGTATGTTACTTAGTAGTTAGCTAGTTAGTTAGTTAGTTAGTTGGTGGGTTGGTTAGTTAGTTGTTGGTTAGTTAGTTAGTCGTTGGTTAGTTAGTTAGTTAGTTAGTTATGTTGTTAGATAGTTCTATCTATCTTTCGTTCGCCTGAAGTGTTGTCTATATCTGCAATGTCGTTTCCTGTATAAATTTTACTGTCTTTTGTAATTCTTGCAGTGGCCCATATAGTTTTGTCTGTAGTGTTGTTTCTATGGGCCAATGGATTTTCCTCAGTCTACTATATTCAGTGCAGTCTTGAAGAATGTGTTCTGCAGTCTGGGCTGCCTGTCCACATGTACAAGTAGTTGATGTGCCGATCTTGAATTGTGTATACATGTGACTATGGAGTCGATTGTGTCCTGTTCTTAGGCGTATAATGATAACTTGTTCATATCTATTCATATTATGAAAGGCATCCTGATTTGGGGCTTGTGGTCCTCTGATTGATTTGATTATCTGTTTCTTATGATGGTATGTAACTGGTGTATCTAGTTGTGTGCCTGTTGAACCTTCCTTTGCCAACTGATCTGCTTTCTCATTTCCTGGTATTCCACAGTGAGACGGGATCCACTGCAGGGCAACCCTGTGGTGCTTGCAGAGTTCAGTCAATAAGGTCTGCAGATGTGGTAATTTTCTGGATTGTAGTGCCTGGAGTACTGATCTTGCATCTGTCAAAAACACTACAGGCTGTGGGCTAAGATTACTGTTCAGCAGTTTTTCTATTGCCAACTTTATTGCTTGTATTTCTGCATCATAATTGTGACAATATTTCCCTGTTGCTATTTTATTCATATCCCTAGTGTTATTTGGGTACTCTATATATGCACCTGCTCCCCCATTCTTTACTGCATTCTGTGCTGATCCATCTGTGTACACACGGATCCATAGGTCTTGTGGGTATTCTTCATCCAGGAAACTGAGAGTTATTGTTTTTCGCTGTAGACTATTTTGTTCCTCTTTGTCAACTATTCCTTTCACTTCTGTCCGTATTTGAACTGATAATCCTGATTCATCTGTCCAGGGAGTCTGTTCTGGTATGGGCAGAAGGGGTTTAACAACTCTTGGCATGTCTGGTGTGTGTCTACTAATACGCTTGGCTTGGTGGATAAAGCTGCTTCTCTTAAGTCGTCCCAATGCAAGATTTGTTAGATAGTTAATATGTTAATTATTTAATTACTTAGTTGAATTAGTTGGCTTGTACATTTCATAGATAGTTAGTCTGTTTCTTGGTTAGATAATTAGTTAATTAAATTAGTGAATTAAATTAGTGAATTAATTAGTTGGTTAGACAGTTAATTAGATAGTTAGTTGGTTTGTTAGTGAGTGGGTTTAGTTAGTTCATCATCCATTTAGCTCATCGTACAATTGTGTTTGTACTATAGCTTGTTTCATAACTCGTGCCCAACTTTTAAAATCGATAGCTTTTTAACCGCTAGTTATAAGTTATTCAAAATTTGCATGTAAAGTTATAATGATTAGAACCCAACAGGGAATTAATTTCATTTAAAAAAAAACATTTGGTTATTATTGTTGCTTATTTGATTGATATAAATATATAACAACCCATTGTGTAGTCAAAACTTAATGTTTAAAGTATTTTAAGTTAAAAATAGCGAGTAAAAATCCATACACGATAAAATTGACTCGTTTCCACGCTTGCACGTGGTTTTTTGACACAAATAGACACTTGTAAAAAACACGACAAATTGTGTGTTCCATTTCCGTTCATTCATAGGTAGAGGCGTGAAACGATAACATTTATCATGAGTCTTAAAATGAAATTCTGCAGTTTACAAAACATCGCAATAAAAATGTATGACTATTTTTCCAAAGAGGCTAAACGAGGAAGATTATTTCATTCTTTATAAAACACTGAGAATAGGACAAGACTCATTTTGGATTTATCTAAACGGTCATTTAATCGCTGGATTCAAGCACGTGACCGTCAATGTTCAAAATATACAAAATCACAAGGAAGAGCAAAAATGTTGGATAATTTCGACAGTGAAATCATTAGAAGTGAAATTCGCAAAATGTTGGGTATGAATGAAACTGTTACAAAAAAAAAATTAACAATTTCGCTGAAAAAGAACAACAGTATTGAAATATCAAAGTCTGCATTATGGAGGAATGTGAGAGCTGCAGGCTTTACATTCAGAAAGTATTCCAATGGACGAAACATCATCTGTGAGAAGCCACATATAGTAGTCATGAGAAGCAATTACTTACATGGAGTAAAAGAGGTGCGCAAGCAAGGTTATGATATTGTGTACTTGGATGAAACATGGATCAATGCTCACAACACTAACCAAAGGGAATGACAGTCATCAGATGGAAAGATTAAGAGATTAATACCTAGCAGCAACGGACAGCGCTTGATAATTGCTCATGCAGGTAGTCGACAACATGGACAAATACAGAATGCAGAGCTCATATTTCTTTCAAAATCCATAGACAATCGGGATTATCACTCTGAGATGAATGGTCACATATTTAGACATTGGATTGAAAATTCTGTTCTACCATCACTAGATCGACCATCTTGCCTAATAATGGACAATACAGCGTACCACAACATTGTTGCACTTGAAGATAAAGTCCCGACGTCATCCAATACAAAAGATGCTATTAAGATATGGCTCACAAAGGAGCACATACAATTTAATAACATGTACTTACAACCTGAATTACTATCTATAGTAAAGCAAAAACAAAGGACAAAGATTTTTCAAATAGATAAGATTATCCAAGAGCACGGTCATATAAGTTTGAGGCTGCCACCTTACCATGCTCATTTAAATCCAATAGAACTAATCTTGGCAAAATTAAAAGGACAAGTGGCAGATGAAAATACAACATTCAAAATATGCGATGTAAAGACTCTTGCTAACCTCGCTTTATTAAATATAGACAAAGATTATTGGGCTAAATGTGAAGACAACGTCTTAAAACAGGAAGATGAATATTGGAAAAATGATGGTTTGTGGAATGTTCAACCCCAAATAGTTATTAATCTTTTAGACTCCTATGATTCAGAATGAAAGTATATAGCCCCCACAATGTTGGCCCCTATATTACCTTAAATTAGTTCAACAAACGGTCCTTATCAGGACCACACAACTATGAAAATTGGACATACAGGTATACATTGATATTATCGTCCGTCCTCGAACTGAGAAGAAAATAATTCTCCTGGTGTTTTTCCTTATTCAGTTATTTCCCCATTACGGCCACGCCTTTACCTAGTGAAAATTAATCATAGACCAGCAACTACGGTAATGTCTATTATTTAGGGGTTCACACTTTACAATTTTGACAAACATCAAAGAAATTCGCCGCTTTAAGAAAACTGCAGCTGAAGATATTTGTTAAATATACATTTAAAGGGTCTTTTGCATTCTAATAACATTTGGAAAATGTCATCAGTTTTTAACAAACGTTTATTGAGCAATAGCGTTTTGAAGTTGAGCACGTGATTTGAAACGAGCTATAATATTCCCTCATCAGTGTTCAGCGACCGATGATCAAAGTTTAGCGATGATTTATCAATGTTTTCATTTGCAACATTTCCTGCTACTTGTATTCTTCATCAGTCTAACTGTTTATTTAATTCTTGAAAATAGTAGTTAAATAATGTTAACTCTGTAGGATGATAATATGTAAAAGATCTACAGTCAGGCTGTGATGAATATGAGGGTATCAGTGTTTCTGTCATTGATCCTATCAGTGTTTCTATCAGTGTTTACTAGGTGGCTTGGATTATACTTTTATATATGTGGAATTTCAACATTTAAGTCACTATATTTGTCAATCTTGTGAGTATTTGGTGGATCCTGTGGTTTTTTAATTGTCATCAATTGCCTTTAGCTTCATCAGCAACATCGACATATAATGTAATGCGCATCTCAATATTCGCTTCTTGCTTGGTTCTCATCATTTTTGGACCTTCATATGATCTGTCACTGTCTAGATCTATCTTTCTCCAAATGTCTGTTGTTTCGAAATAGTAAGACATTTCAGGATATAATATCCTATGATATACTTGTTTACTATTCAAATGGTATGAATTGTCGTTGTCAAATATGATCCAGTTATTGTCTGGAAGAATTTCCTCAAAAATTCAAAAATTGAATTTACTACATCTCGTCATAGTTGGTAATTTATTTTCTTGATACGTCATTTCTCTAATGATACTTTTTAATGCAATTTGTTGTTAATGTCCACATTTTATGGCTTAGAATACTATTTAGTTTTTGCAAGGCCGAGTCTAATGTAACAAGCAAGACATTTGAACCATTGAAAACTATCACCACAATATCCGCAAAATAAGGCCAGCAAGATGATTCGTGACTTATATTTCTGGTGACTTCAGTTTTCTTACGACTGCCTCTTTTGTTTGCATGCACTGCCCTTCCCACAATTCGAGACCTATTTCTATGCACACACGCTTCAAGTGGTCAGATATACGAATAACAAGATATTGACAACATCTGGTAAGACATGTTGTAAATTGTAACTACGTTTTAATAACATGATTCTTTCAATTATTTCACTTAAATGTGTGTCAATGGTTTACTTACTCGAAATATGTTGTCCTTCAAAATTAACAGCTTAAAAGATATACAGATAAAGCTTTAACATTATAGCTCTAAGCACATACTTGTTTTACAATTATTAGCTTTATATATTACAAAACAAAGAGACAAAGTAAGTTGTAGATTTCGCAGGATCACATTCACAATTCTTGTTCCTATTCTCATAATTATATATGTCTATATGTCGTCTCATAATTATATATGTGGGTATATAGTCTCATAACCCGACTGGACTACCGACGTTCGGACAACCCGTGTTCGATTCCCGCTGGGAACAGTGTGAGTTCTACTCGTGGTTGGAAAAAAAAAATATCCCCACGATCGACCCAGCCGTTGGCAGAAATGGGTACCAGGGTATTACCCTGGGAAGGTGAGGAATGTTGCTTCGCATCTGAGTTTCGATGCTTGAGGCTACACTATACAGAAATCTCCGAACATTTCTGGATAGGCGGCCGAGCACATATGGGTGTAAACTCGCGTGCTAAAACGCCGGTTCAAGTCTCGTACTTTACCTTTACCTTTATAGTCTCATATTGATATATGTTTGTATATCGTGTCATATTTATATATGTTTGTACATAGTATCATATTTATATATGAATTTGTACCTATTCTCATATTTATATACTGCCAATCTTTAAACTAAAGGAAAGGGAAAACAAAAGGTAGCTCTGATATCTTATAGCGATATTCATGTATTGCCCGGAACATCTGTCAGGAGACAATCGAACTGACTACATATTTTATAATTTAGTGAGCAATCTAAATAAGTGAATGGACAGCTAAAGGAGTAATACGAACAAACATATTATTCTTAGATCTTCAAAGGAAGAAATAGTTACCAATTTTTAGTTTTGTAAAAAAAAAATATATATATATAAATCTAAAAAAATAAATTTAAAAAATAAAACGTCATTCTTGCATCATCTATTCATGACGTAATCGTCATTTTCACCACTGTGTTTACTGTCGTCTTTATCATGACCATGGGAGAAAAACAACAGAGCCACTGTCACCTGTCATGGTTGACGTATGAGGTCTCTAAGAATATTAGGAGATATGCTAATAACCTGTCCCATTCTAAAGATATTCTGCAGATTACACAAAAACGCAGACATGGAATTCAACCACGACATTATAGGATGATTAAGGGACTCTGGAAACAAATGATTTAAAGCCACACAGTTAAAATAAAAAGGAATCGGTAAGGGAAAAAGTCACGGAAACCCTATAGAATATTGGCCTAGACTGGAGCAAAGTGGAGAAAATGTCCATGAGTAGCAATATGTGAAGAGGCGGTGTTCTTGGCCTATGCTACATTAAGAGGTCAACAGGATTTGATATAGTCAGGAATTTTAGTTTTTCAATGTGAAAATGGTCAACCTTTCTTTTATCCTCATCATCATCATCAAGTGCCATCTTCGGAACGTAGGTTGGCTACCGTGGAGCGCCATTCTGCTCTGTCTCTTGCGTTGATGGTGCAGGTTGACATAGGCTGATTTGTCCATCTTTTGATGTTACTCGTCCATGTTAGTCTTGATCTGCCTCTGCTTCTTTTACTTTTATTTTTCCCTCCAAGATTACTATTTGTAGGCTGTTGTGTCTTTTAACATTGCCTAGAAATCGCACTTGTCTTGTTTGAATCGTATTTAATAATTCTCTTTTCATTTTTAGTTGTTTTATGACTTCATCGTTTGTTTTCTTATCCTAACATACAAATCAACCTATTCTTGTATGTATCCACATTTCAAAGATTTCAATTTTATGTTATGTTTTCTTGTCTAATTTCGCTGTTTCTGCACCATATAGGAATATTGATGAAATGTATCATTTTGCTATTCTTAGTTTTAGCCCTCGTGTTATTTGTTTTAAAGTTAGTCTGTTCTTCAGTACATTAAAATTAATTTTTACCATTCTAATTCTTTTGTTTATTTCAGTTGTACATTTTCCATCACTGGTTATAGTATGTTCAAAGTAGTTGTAGCTCTGAACTGTCTCCAGGTCTATTCCCTCAATTTTGATATTCACTTGTGGGTTTTGAGTATTTTCTTTATTTATGATCATAGTTTTAGTCGTTGTGATATTCATTTCTAGTCCATATTTTTTGCTTGTCATGTTTATTTCATCAAGTAATTATTGTAGATCTTTAGGATCTTCTGCTAGTAGTACAGTATCGTCATCATATCTTAGGTATTGATTATCTTTCCATTAGTGTTCAGGCCTGTCATTTTTGTGATGTTTTTAAAGACTTACTCAGTGTATAGATTAAACAAGCTTGGTGATAGGATACATCCTTTACTTGCTCCTCTTTTTATAACAATGGGTGTAGAGTTCTCTTTGTTATATTTTATTAATGCTGTTCGCTCCCAGTATAGATTACATATTATTCATATGTCTATGTCATCTAGATGTATCTCTTTTAGGCATTCTATAAGTTGTTTGTGGTGCACTCTATCAAAAGCTTTGGTGTAGTCTATGAAGCAGGCATATATTGGTTTCTTTACTTCTGTGTATTTTTCGATTAATGTTCTCATGCAGAATATGGCTTCTTTTGCCCCGCTATTTTTCCTAAATCCAAATTGCTGCTCATCTAATTCAGTATTCATTTTATTTTGAATCCTTCCTTGTATAACTTTTAGCAAGATTTGTGTAGCATGACTCATTAGGCTTATTGTTCTAAAGTCACTGCATTAAAATGCACCATTATTTTTAGGCAAAGCAATGAAAGTTGATGTTTTTAGTTCATTCGTTATGTATCCTGTATGGTATATGCCGTTGCATGTCTGTAATTACCTCAATGCCAAAATCTTCTAGTTCCTGTATCACTATAGAGATATCTGTATGCTGTCAGGTCCTGCTGCTTTTCCCTTTTTCATTGTTTGTATATCTTTTTCTACCTCATATTTTAAGATTTTATAGCCTGATGTACATTTTATAATAGGTTTCGTGTCCTTTTGATCATGAAATAGTTCTGTTATCTTTTCCTGCCATCTATCTATTATATCTTTATTGTCTGCTTGCATTTTTCCTTTTTTTGTCTGCATTGCATCCACCTTCTGTGGCTTTTTTAATTTGTATTAGTCATTCTCGTTATTTCTGTGTGCATTCCTCTTAAGTCTTATTTGTTTCCTTAATGACACAATATATGTTGCCATATATATAAAAGTTGAAGTAACCATATATTTTAACCGTTGCAACGTGATTACATGATGCTACTTTTGTTTCCTTACAGCCAAACATTTAATACAAAATTAATTAATTGATAACGTATTGTTGGCATAAGTGGCTAAATATTAAGTGCACATATATATATATATATATATATATATATATATATATATATATATATATATATATATAGTATGCAAGACATCAGAAAATACTTGGACAAACAGTCACTGATTCATGTCCTCTTCATTTCGATTGGTTACATGCTATCATTGTTTTTTTTTTTTTATTTTTTGTTCTGCGTTCGCCAGCTTTTACCTCTGACGAAGTCACTAGAGATTAGGAACAACATTGTACGTGTTAATCCGTTTTTTTCCCTGGAAGCGGTGTGCACAGGGGTCCCTCGCCACACAGGCAGATAACTCCGTTTTCAGAGGTACTTATTTTTTCCGTCCATGAGTAATTAGTTAACATGTGATCTCAAACTTACACTAAATATATACGTCGTCCACTGAAATACATCCATATATTTAAGTTAGAAAATGTGTGTTACATGCATTTGTATATAGATATATATTTTGTCAACAAATTGATGGCAAATGAGTTATATGTTCATGTGTTTATGTAATACGTAGTTTGATCAGAATCTATTTCGATGTTTTGTTGTATATGTTTAATGGAAATGGGAGTGGCCGAGCTGGATCATTCTCTCACCTGCTACTAAGATTGCTTATATGTGACAATGTTATCATGGAGTAACATAACACACAAATTAAGTGAGCACGATCTCCATGATGTGTTCTATTGAAGCTACATATCAGTCATTAAGGGATGAGTTACAATGAAGCTGAATGATTGAACAATCATACAGCTTTTATAGGGTGATGTGTACATTTTTCATAAATTTAATTTAATTTTAAAGTATTTACTACAATTTGTATTTTATTCTATTTCAAGTTATAAACATATACTTTACATGTACTCAAACCAATATAGCGGTTCATATAACGTACGTGTGTAGTGTGAGATACGTAATTCAGTCTATCCTACAAATAGACAGTTCAAATAAGATTAACTGATTATTTAAAATTAAAATCTATTAGCATAAGATTCACAGTTCATGATCTGAAGTTGTTGAATGAGACAACTCGGGAGGTTAGTATGTCCAGATCTCTGGTATGTGTAATATTAATATAATGAATGTAATTGAATAGTTGCCTCCGTTAGTCCTAGTGGACTATGTAGGTTTTTTTTTCGGGGGGGGGAGGGGAGAGGGAATAGTCCAGGGCACGTGCTTGACCAAACAACAAAAGAATTGTAGACCATGCAACGTGTTACTTATCTCCAAACAACTGAGCGATCCAAGGGTCTAGCATGCAAGCACAGTTTGGAGCCAGCTGCTTCACAGGAGTTGTGAAAGTAATGTTGAAATCAACATTAAACAGCCTTAGAGACTCCATCTCCAGATTTCTCCTCAGTGTTTTCTCGCGAAATCTATTCTGTGAACGGGTAGAGCCACAAGACAGTGTGGTTTTATAATCGTAGTTGAACTTCTCTTAGATGGCGAACTGTTTTTAGGCTAACTGGTCAGATATACAGGGGTTGGATACAAGAGGTTATGACGCCTCTAGCGCGCCCGTTGATAACTTCACCAGCCATATTGGGCATTTTATATAATCAGATATTCCATGTAACTAATTCACCACAGAATCTGCAAGTGATTAAATCTATAATATTTAGGTTTAAATTATTGTTGTTGAGGACCGTCCAATCATCTGATATTGTGTTTTATTTTTAAATAGGTCATTATTGTTGTTGATGACAGTACAAACCATCTGATTTTTTTAAAATAGGTCATTATTGTTGTTGATGACAGTACAAAGCATCTGATCGTTTTTTTAAATAGGTCATTATTGTTGTTGATGACAGTACAAACCATCTGATTTTTTTTAAATAGGTCATTATTGTTGTTGATGACAGTACAAACCATCTGATTTTTTTAAAATAGGTCATTATTGTTGTTGATGACAGTACAAACCATCTGATTTGTTAAAATAGGTCATTATTGTTGTTGATGACAGTACAAAGCATCTGATTTTTAAAAATAGGTCATTATTGTTGTTGATGACAGTACAAAGCATCTGATTTTTTAAAATAGGTCATTATTGTTGTTGATGACAGAACAAACCATCTGATTTTTTAAAAATAGATCATATTTGTTGTTGATGAAAATACAAAGCATCTGATCTTGTGTTTTAAATAGGTCATTATTGTTGTTGATGACAGTACAAAGCACCTGATCTTGTGATTTTCAAATAGGTCATTATTGTTGTTGATGACAGTACAAATCAACTGATCAACTGATAATGACCACAAACCAGGAGCCTCCTATATGATTGATACAACTGTTGCACCAAGCACTTCATCAGCAGAGCCAGAACTATGGAATGTTAATCTGACATTGTTCTTGAATGATGTCCATGTTAATGAGACATCAGAATCGTGTGGCAGCAGCTACAAGAAGGGAGCAGAGAACATCAAGTCCTGCTGCTATAAAGGAGACTTGCCTTGCTATAACATAATTGCCTTAAATGGGATCACTGTAGTTGAAAACTTCTCCTCTTGTGTAAACTACACATTCACATCCAAGAGAGAATCAGTGAAGGTCACAAAATCATATTCTCTCTGTGGTTTTACCAACTACAGGTTATGAGGCTTCTGTTGGATTGGAAATGATAACTTACCATCACTGTGTGTCTATATGTTTGGAATTGGAGTCATCAACGATGGCCTAACATCATCAAGTGCTACGACGATCATCATTTTCGGGAGGACGCGAACTTCCATGGTGTATGGTGGATAGGCGGCAGGAACCATTGAAGGCTATGTCTGAAAAGTGTTCTTTCTTGCAGTTTCCTCATATTCCAAGTCCAGCTTGTTCCAGGAGCTACTGAGTTAAGTGCTCTGTGCACACTGTGAGCTGTGTGTCTCATCCGTATGACAGGGAACAGTTGGCTGTGTTCACTTTCTGCGCGGTTTCGCCTTATATCTTTTGGCGTGTGCTGAGACTGCTACGATGGGGACTACAGTAATCTTTCTTTGTTTGGGAGATGTGTTAGTAATTCAGATGATTTCACTGGCACGGACGGTTGAGCAATTATGGATGTTAATTCGTTTGCAGTGAAACCGAGGCCTTCCATAACCAATAACCAATAATAACCAAACATCTGATCTTGTGTGCTTACAATACACATAACTTAAAGTCAGTGGTCTATGTGTTTTGTCTATTTGGATATCATCATCATCATCATCAGCATCATCAGGTTGCATGTCCTTTCCTGAACGGTGAATTCACAATAAGGTCACAGCAAAGATATGCATATAAATGGATACCAATGAAAAGCTACAGTAAAGATAACTGTGAGGAAAAATGGAATATATAATGGAAACATAACAGTATGGTTAAACCTTTACGTAATTCAAAACAGCTCGTCCGAAATAAAAATATGTCTATATCACAACCTCTCACTTCTTCTGTTGTCATGTTTAACATTTTAGCTCCGGAGATCTCTCGCTTATTGTGGCAAAAAAGTGAACTTAGAATTGTGAGCTACTTAAATTAGTCTTTTATATATATTTTTTAAATAATTGTAGCATGTCAAAGTGTACATACAATTAATGACAAAAATGTTGCAAACATAAATAATAATAACATATCTTAATACTTTCGCTTCGTCAGGAGCTTCCTTTCTGAGTTCAAGAGTTAAGATATGCCTGATGTCTCGAAACCACCTTATTTTATAACTATCCCAAAAGACCTACAACAATTGCTTAATGTGATAAACATAACAAGCAAAGAATATGGACTAGAAATGAATATCAAAAAGACTAAAACTATGATCATAAACAAAGAAAATTCTCTAGACATACAATTAAATATCACAGTTGAGGGAATACATCTGGAGACAGTCTAGAGTTACAACTACCTGGGACATACTATAACCAATGATGGAAAATGCAAAACTAAAATAAACAAAAGAATAGGTATGGCAAAAAGTAATTTTAATGCCATGAAAAATATACTAACAACAAAACAAATATCAGCAGTCCTGAAACTAAGAATGGCAAAATGTTACATCTTCTCAATATTCATGTATGGTGCAGAAACATGGACATTAGACAAAAAAACAGAACAGAAAATTGAAATCTTTGAAATGTGGATTTATAGAAGAATAGGTAGAATTGGATGGAAACAAAAGATAACAAACGATAAAGTTTTAAAACAACTGAAAATAAAAAGAGAACTACTAAATACAATTAAGACAAGACAAATGAAATTTTTGGGGCATGTTAAAAGACACAACAACCTACTAAAATTATATTGGAAGGAAAAATACAAGGTAAATGAGGCAGAGGCAGACCAAGCCTATCATGGACGAGTAACATCAAAAGATGGTCAAGTCAATCTATGACAGCATGTACATCAAAGCAAGAAACAGAGTAGAATGGCGATCCATGGTAGCCAACCTTCGTTGCGGAGAGGGCACACGATGATGATGATGATCCCATTTACGTAATCCACAAACCAAGCCTTCGCTCATTGCTCATCCCTTGTCTTTTCGTAATTCCATCTGTAGAATAATGCCTATAAACCGGTTCTTTTAAATGTTTATGTCTTTAACATTTTTTCATTGATCTTTTTTTCATTATCAAAGGTATAT
Organism: Megaustenia siamemsis; assembly: GCA_032433765.1. Classification (NCBI taxonomy): domain Eukaryota; kingdom Metazoa; phylum Mollusca; class Gastropoda; order Stylommatophora; family Ariophantidae; genus Megaustenia; species Megaustenia siamemsis. Next base: position 44,632,864 of record JAVIAB010000101.1, on the reverse strand, counting down.
TAAAGGATTTGTCTGAAGCATTTTGTTTCGAACGAATCGAATTTCTTCGTTGTTGTCTTAATCATTCACAGATATATGCTGCTATCGGGAAGATATACTTCCTTCCGAAATTTTAATGTGACTGGCTCGCTAGTAATTGTGAAACATGTTCTTTATGACGCTTACATGATGCGTAGCCTTTACTAGCCTTCTTTTGATCACTTTCTGACATTCTCAAATGATAATTAATATGGATTCCATATACTCACATTCCATTACAATTTCAAGTCTTTCATCGTTAATGATGCTATTTATTTGGATGTTTCTTTACCATGAATATTTTCTTGCTTTTCTGCATAATTAGAAAGAGGTGTTGCTTCTGCACTTTAACACGCTCAATTATCAAAACCGGTTACGCCGTTTGAGAGAAGGATTATGTCATCAAATGTATCTGAGTTCTAGAATTATGTTGCCATTTATTGTTAAAGGGGCATATCTATCATTGTTCCTCACTTTTCTCACGATGCTCTCATCATTATTATTTTGACAATTCATGATTGTACACATAAATTACGACTGTGGTTTACTGCTACCTTCCGTCGGTTTGTTTACGGTTCCCTCCACTAACCTTCGACTAAAAAGTCCCAATCTTCAGGGTATGCCTCTGTAGCCTTGAACATTTCCGAGCATGCCTGCAAGGCAACAGTGCTGCAGTAGGTTGTATAGATTGTTGCATACAGGAGTACTTAAATTTACCTGACCTGACATCAGGAATGGTCTTAGACATCAAAAAGACTCATTCTTAATAGCAAAAAGACAATTAATTGTAACAACAAAGAAAAAGACACCACCGCAGTGAACAATAAAGACAAGTGAAACAATATACAGATAATGAATTTAAATATCTGTTAAATGTTAACTTCAGATGATAGATGTACAACAGAGTCTGATGTAGAATAGCTCAGCAAAAACTGCTTTCCAAAAAAAAAAAAAAAAGAAGAGAAAGATACTGTGCAATTCAATTTTGACAATAGAAACAGGAAAAAGAGATCGCAAATGGTATGTAGAGCCATTATTAACGTATGGATGTGAATCATGGACAATAGGACAACAGACAAGAAAATCACTGAAAGCTGTCGAAAAATGGGTTTATACAAAAATGTTGAGAATACCATGCACACATAAGAAGAACAAATGAAAACGTTCTGAAGGAGGCCAATGCAAAAATGAGATATAATTTACAATATTAGGAAAAAAAGAATCTCCATTGTTTTGGCCATGTAATGAGACGTGAACAGTTGGAATATATTGTGACAACTGGATAATTCGACGACCGAAGAGACAGAGTGAAGAAAGGAGAAAAACTTCCAGACAACTTAAGAGAATTGCATGGCAGAAGTTCAACAACAGAAATGATAAATAAATGTCTTGATCGAAATATCAGACAGGATAACCTACATCAGCAGTCACGTACTTGATGTTGGTGATGATGATAGTCGTGACACGTTTTCACAAAGAGAGGCTGATTATTTTGACATATCATTGTTGTGTAAGGGGCAACTACGCTGACATACTAGCGAAAACTTTAACAAGATCGTCGGCACAGATGCCCGAACTACGTAACACCGGCGAGGAACGTAAATTCAGGCTAATCTCAACCTAATCTCAACCTAATCTCAACCTAATCACAACCCACTGCCACCTATATTAAAAGTCGAAAGGGTGAGAGGATTTTCCAAAAAGCGCAACAACCATTGGGTTTTTGTAATTACATGGCAAATGACAGATATTTGTTTAGATATTTGAGCTGGCCGTATAGTAGAAAGTAAAGTACCCCCGTCACGCCAAGTGGCTTATAGGGAATATGGTGTTAATGACATTAAATTTTACAGACATTTTATGTGGCACATGATTTGTGGGGTAATGTGGTCGATATTTGAGGGACGAAGAGAAGAGGGAAGCAAAGAGAAAAAGATGCAAGTTAACTTAAGAGAATGGCTTAGCAGAAGGTCAACAACAGAAATGATAAATAACTGTCGTGATCGAAAGTTGTGGAGAGACATGATCACCTACGCTAGCAGGCCCGGTACTTTGTGATGATGATGACATTCTGAGTGGATTTTTAAATATTCTTTTTGCTCTACTGTCATAGTCTTACCGGACGCACACCAAAAAAATCAATTTTCTTTAGTTAGCTCTTTATATCACCAGTAATGCAGTTATTGAAAGTTAACATTGTTGAATAATACAACTACACAAATATAATACATTTAACCGTGTATTAGTAGTGATATTCACACTTTACATTCGAGCTGTCTAATAATTAGTTCACTCACTTCTGCTGAATTTTTCAAAACTCTAGCAATCTGAGAAGTCATAGAGTTTTGTTTTATTTTAGGATAAAACAGATTCAACATTATTATTATACACGTCTGATGATACTTATACCAAATTCTATTTTTTTTCCTCTTTTCAGTGTCGAAGGAGTTATCACTTTTTGTTCTCGCGGTTATAACACAATCTACTAGACTTGTTGATGCATTACTAGAATTATATATATATATATATATGTATGTAAATAATATATTATAATATATTATAGATAAATATATTATGTCAATGTACATCTTGCATTATTATTTACTTGTTTCCGGTTTACTATAAGATGGCTGTTTAAATTTCGGAGTGTGGATTATTTGATAAAAGCGACAGCAACAGCGTATCTAACAGATATACGGGTTTTGACAAGTTGTGTCAGGTGTTCTATGCAAAGAAGACAAGATCTGATATGTTTTACTTTTTTTTTCATGTCATCATCATCATCATGTGTCATACCGGGTGGCGTAGGCGATCATGTCCTTCCACAATCTTCTATCCACAGTGCATCGTGTCAGTTCTGTTGTTGACTATTTTCCATGTCATGCCACCAAGTTATCCAGTATTTACTCTCTTTGTCGTCCGCGATCTCTCTTTCCTTTTATTTTGCCAGCTGTAACCTAGTATTCCAACATTCCTCTTCTCATGATGTGCTCGAAAAATGTCGATTGTTAATTTCGGATGTTTTTTTAAGAGCTCCCTTTTTATGTTGACCTCTTTGAGAATTTCCTCATTGGTCTTTTTAGCTGCCCAGGGAACTTACAGCATTCTTCTGAGAAATCCCATCTCTGTGGCCTCTAATTGTCTTTGTGATTTGTCATAATTAGTCTAGGCAATATAAAAAGGTAGTTTGCCATTCCTTTCCTTCTTGGCAGTGACTGTACTAGTCGGAGAACCCAGCCATTGTCTCTATACATGAGATCCTCTGCCTGCCATCGTGGTGTGGGGACCATAATCGGCACTGCTTGTTGGCTGCTCCCACAACACCATCCACCACCTGCTCCATTGGCTTCACATAACCCTGATAGGGGGGACTAAACGGGAGCTCCACCTTGCCCAAGGGTGTCCCGAAGACTAGCGGAGGAAAGGGTACGTCTTACTCCTCCTTTGGTAGGGCAGAACTCTAACCCGCTACCCAATTTTGTAATGTAACCATTTACAATTACACAATTGGATTGTAAAAATATGGCATGTGACACCTGGCCATCTCGCACTAGGGGAAACAACTCTTAGGCTACCTATGACGTGCGTTTTTTTTTTTTTTACATCCAGACCTAAACTTACGACAGACTTAGCAGGTCTATAAAGGATAAACACTTTATGCTCAGAGAAACTGCATAATATGGTGATAGATAACAAACATAACATATCAACAATAAACATATGTGGAATAAAATCTACAGAAGTTGAACTTGTAGAATAAATGACAAAGGAGAAAATTAAAATACTAAGATTAGCTGACACCAGAGTAAAATGATAACAAGTAAAGAAAATACACATGAACTGTTCGATAATATTCTCAGGAGAATGCAACACAGAAAGAACAAAACAGAGAGATGACTTTTAACATTGATACGCAAAAATAATCTAATACTCTGAACATTCTTCTAGAAATCCCATCTGTGTGGCTTCAAATCGTCTTTTTATTTGTGTATCTACTGTCGCCGAGCTCTCTTTAGCACTTAAATAGACTGAATGCACCAGGCGTTTTTAATTGGCTGAACTATCACTTGCCCTGTGCTATTCCGCGTATTAAGTGGTGCATCTTCCATCTGATATTATTGTGTTCAAGAATTTTACACCCTGCAATTGCTTCGGATTTGTTTCGTTTATTTTTATAGTGCATTGGGGTGATAATTATAACTTCGATAAGACCATTACTTTTGTTTTCTTACTATTGAGACAGGGAAACTAACATAAATGAAGAAAACAGATGACGGAAGCTCGTCTCAAAGATCGTAAGATTGTCCATTTACTTACTGGCTAGTGACATGGTGTAAAGAACTTCATTTTCATCGTTCAATCACATTGTTCTCAATTGACTACACTATTGCTTGTCTCCTACATACTGTACATGTTATTGACCTGCTTTGATTTTATGCCATCGAACCCTTTAATTTAAAGTGTATTACTTACAATTTGTGATAATTTGACAACCTGAAAGACAATATTTAAGACCAATTTATTTATTAATTAAGTATTTCAGCAATTATATTTAATTCTCAGAATTCAATGCTCACACACACATTATAAGAAGTTTTTTTTTTGGTTTGCTGTATAACTACTCATCGCTTTAGATTTTATGATTATCGCCCAAAATGTACATATTGATAACAATGTATTCAATTTTGTTGCATATCATATGTGGCCACAATTGTTAACGATATGTCAAAGTTGTCATTGTAACAATATATATATATACATATATACATATATATATATATATATATATATATATATATATATATATATATATATAATATTGTGTTAAGTACTTTTACAAGTTGCTAACTATTTTATATATATATATATATATATATATATATATATATATATGTAACATTGTGCTACCAATGCCAAACCTGGACCTAGTTGCAAGAACAATGAGTAAATAAACTTCTATTGAGATGAATTGTGTTAAATGAATGATAGGAAACAGTCTGAGTGATAAGATTAGAAATGTAGAACTGGTAAAAAAAGCTAGGAATAGCCCCCACCATCGAATATGTAAGGAAACAATAGATAAAATGGTTTAGCCACGTGACAAGGCAAAAAGATCAAAACACAACACAACAAGCTTTCAACAAACGTTGTGAGAACACCACGAAAAAGATGGATCGATGGAATATTAGAAGCACTAGGAAACATAACAGTAGCAGAGGCGAACAGTAGAGCAAAAGACCGTAAATTATATCTCCCCTCGACGCAGAATGACAGATGAGAAATGAATTATAAAAATAATCAGAAGATATATATGCATATATATGCATGTATGCACATATATGTGTATATCTATCTATCTATATATCTATCTATCTATCTATCTATCTATCTATCTATCTATCTATCTATCTATCTATCTATCTATCTATCTATCTATCTATCTATCTATCTATCTATCTATCTATCTATCTATCTATCTATCTATCTATCTATCTATCTATCTATCTATCTATCTATCTATCTATCTATCTATCTATCTATCTATCTATCTATCTATATCTATCTATCTATCTATCTATCTATCTATCTATCTATCTATCTATCTATCTATCTATCTATCTATCTATCTATCTATCTATCTATCTATCTATCTATCTATCTATCTATCTATCTATCTATCTATCTATCTATCTATCTATATATCTATCTATCTATCTATCTATCTATCTATCTATCTATCTATCTATCTATCTATCTATCTATGTATATATCTATATATCTATCTATATATCTATCTATCTATCTATCTATCTATCTATCTATCTATCTATCTATCTATCTATCTATCTATCTATCTATCTATCTATCTATCTATCTATCTATCTATCTATCTATCTATCTATCTATCTATCTATCTATCTATCTATCTATCTATCTATCTATCTATCTATCTATCTATCTATCTATCTATCTATCTATCTATTGACCTTTCGAGCCATAGCCGGCCAATAGAATAGTGCATAGATCAAGATCCTCTATATATATATATATATATATATATATATATATATATATATATATATATATATATATATACAGTCATATACTTTTTTATAAAATAAAAAATGTTCATGTCCATAAATCTTACCACTGCCAGTTTTTTACTCTGTACAAATTCTGCACTCTTAGAAACGAAAATAAAACAAGATTCATCAAAGTATTTAGAACAAGTATTGCGTTGTTATTTAGTATAATCCACGTGCGGAGATACACAAATAAACGACTGAGCTACTACAAGTGGATGTCTGATTCCAGAATAGTGGGTGTGAGTTGTTTAAATTAAGGTTACAACCATTCTACCTTTAAATTGCTTAGACTAAATAAACTGAATAATTAAAAGAAAGCAGCTTATTTATTTATTGTCATGTATGTGCTGAAAGGTTAGTGTGCTCGCTTCCTAACCAGAATGGTCCGGTTTCGGTCCCCAATAAAGGCTGGCTTTTCTTCAGACTGAAAAGGCTCCGCGCTTCACCCAGCCGTCTAAAAATGGGTACCATAGATATTTTATGGGAGGTAAAGGCGGCCTGGCCTGATACCGACCACATCACCAAAAAATGTGCTGTGGTTATAGAAACATATTGTCACTTACACAAAGTTCCCAATACGCCTATCAAGTCGTGTTGGGAACATACTTTTACTTGTACTGTATTTAACCGATTTCTTCATGAAAGCACTCTAAATATTCGTGTGTATCGACAGATTAAAAAGTGTTGGAAACATAAAAGCATACTATAACTTGTAAACTATTAAACACCTTTTTAAATCTACGTACTTGACCTAGAATGTTTACCACATATCTCTATTCTATCTTCCTATTTTATATATATATGAACTCGAACGGATGTTATTATTATCTAAGTTGTTAAAGGTGCAGTGAGCTGTCATTAGTTAACTCATCATCATCATCAAGTACCTGCCGTAGGTGATCATGTCTCTCCACAATTTTTGATCACGATAGAAAATGTATCATATCTGTTGTTGACCTTCTGCCAAGCCATTCTCTTAAGCTGTCTGGTATCTTATTATTTTCTTTGCTTACATCTATCTCATAGTCCCTCAATTTTCCCAGTTGTTACAATATATTCCAGCTGTTCTCTTCTCATTACATGACCAAAAAATGATGATTGTTTCTTCCTAATATTGGAAATTAGCTCTCTTTTTGCTTTGGCCTCTTTCATAACTTTTTCATTACTCTTCTTAGCTGTCCATGGTATTCTCAACATTCTTCTGTAAAACCACATTTGTACAGACTCTATTGATTTTCATGTCTGTTGTCCCATTGTCCATGATTCACATCCATTTGAAAGACCGGCTCTACATAATATTTAATAACTCTTTTTCTTGTTTCTATTGTCAAAAAATGATTGCATAGTATCTTCCTTATTTTTTGGAAAGCTGCTTTTGCCTGAGCCATTCTGCATCTCACCTCTTTTGTACATCTTCTGTCTGAGGTTAACACAGTTACCAAATATTTAAATCCATTTACCTGTTTTCATATTGTGCTACTTGTCTACAGAACTGGATTACAGAAGACAAAAGGTCGATTTCGATCCTGATAAACAGCTTTTAATTTCCCACAGCCCTCGTTGTGTTCAAAGAAAGACGGTATTATCATTGCCCTCCGAGATGTTGGCAGATAATAGGACTTCGACAATCATGAGTCCACGTAGCATATTAGGATGAAATAATTATTGGGGGTTAAGATGGGCACAGCCAGAAACGAGAAACTTAGTGGACGTATAAGAAGACATACAACCAACACAGAACTGGTGTCGACAGTCGCTGGACACTGCGAGACTTGCTGAGGAGGGGATTTGAGCAGCTGCGGACATGTTCAGAGTGCAATGATGACGACCGGCAAATAAATCAATAGCAAATTACATTTGAAATGATATGGGCATATAGACACAATAACCTATGAAAGTCATATAGAAAGGGGATATAGAAAGTAAAATGACTAGACGCAGACATATACTCAAATTGACGGAGGATATCAAGAGGTTATCGACGGATTGCAGTTTCCTTTGCAAAACATTACATTCATCAACCTATCTGGAAGAATATATGTCTTTAGCCAGATCTCAAACATCTTTCCTTGTCACTTTCAATGTCTCTTTGATTTCTTGAAACCACCTTCTTCTTGATCTACCCCCGATGCGCTTTGCATGAACAGTGCCTTCCTGCCCACTCTGTCTGTTGACACAGCCATAGTATTTTGATTTCCTTTGCGATTTGTTGTTTATAAGCCAGTTCTTTTCAATGTTGATGTGTGTGTTGTAAATACACGTGTGTTTCATTATTGATGCTTTCTAATACGCTAGTTCAATGACTTACACTTTTCACGTCTCTTGGCCGAAAACTGCCAGCAGTCTAGAAATAAAGGAATTGATAGTTACACTTATAAGTTAAATAACTCTTCTAGACAATGGAAACATCACATAGTTTTGGATTTTACTATATTAGACATGTGTGGTTTGAATATCTATCTATCTATTGACCTTTCGAGCCGTAACCGGCCCATAGGGCGTAGACCAAGATACACCTTCTCCTATATGAATTTTTGTTCTAGCAGTTTTCTTTTAAAGATATTTTATCAAATCTCGCCATCTGTCTCTGTTCTGTGCAAGCAGTTCTATCTCATTGAGGGAGCCGATTCCTGCTGCTCTTGCCTCTCTCATCAATGTTCTTCTCAGTGTCTCCCTGGGTCTTCCTCTTTTTCTTTTACCTGTTGTTTCCCATATGAGGGCTTGCTTTGCTATTCGATTATTATCTCTTCTCATCACATGTCCAACGTATGACCATCGTCTTTTCTTTATTACTGAAGATATTAGTGGTTGATTGGCGATTTCTCTAATTTCCTCGTTTGTTTTGAATTCGTTCCATTCTATACCAAGTATTTTCCTTAGACATTTATTTTCGAATGCGTTCAACTTTGTTTCTATATCTCTTGTTGTTTTCCAGCTTTCACACGCATACGTAAGGGTTGATAGTACATTTGATTTGAATAGCCTAAGTTTTGTGTTTGTGCTAATGAGTTTTGATTTCCACAACTTTTCAAGGCTTCTGAAAGACATTGCTGCTTTAGCCAGTCTGATTCTAATTTCTTTGCTCGTATCCCCTTCTCGATCAATGTGACTTCCAAGATAGATGAAGTGATCGATCTCTTCTACTGGTTTGTTTTCCATGTATATTTTGTCACTTGTTGGAATTAAACTTTTCATGACTTTAGTCTTTTCATGATTGACCTCAAGCCCAATTTTGCTGGCTATTGATGATAGTTCATTTGTGTTTTCCTGCATCGTTTTTATCTGATTGCTGATGAGAACTATGTCATCAGCAAAGTCCAGGTCCTCCAAATGGTCTCCTTGTATCCATTCGATGCCTTTATTACCAGTGCAGCATTTCTTCATTATGAAGTCCATAACAATTCCAAATAACAAGGGCGATAAAATACATCCTTGTTTAACCCCAGTTTCTATTGGGAAACATTCGCTCAGTCCTTCCTCTGTTCGAACTGCACATGTGTAACCATCATACATGTCTTTGATAATATTTATGATTTTTGAAAAGACTAAAACGAATATAAAACGCCTTTAAACCTTGTGAATGTTCACAGCAGTTTTCTTCACTAAAAGAAAAGATTGTATTACAATTCGCTGCTTATAACGCATGACGTTAACATGCTCTATTTCAGCAGTTTAGTGCATTCTTATTATTTGAACGATTGCTGTGCAGTTTGGGGGGCACAATCAACAGATGCCATACTTAAAATGTACAACATCTCATGCTTCTGTGTTTAATATTAATATACAGCTAAGAAAATATATGTGGTGCTTAACTTGTTGAACCCTCCTTCTATATGTGAATCATGTAATATTATTTGTTATATAAGTTATGCACATTATCAGTTAGAATAAAAATTAGCAACCTATCATGGCAGCTCCAATATAGAAAACAAGGAGTCGACATGGCTGTATTCTGTAGCCTGATTTGTTCTTACTTAACATAAAAATAAAATAATAAAAATTGTATGAGATCAATAGAAGACAAACACGGATTTGAAGTTAACGTTCACAGCATAAACAATGTCCTATATGCGAAAGGCACATTTTTAATAATAAAGACGGAGAATGAACTTTAAGAAATGATAGAGATAATGGTTACATAAAAAGGCAAATATGGTTGTTCAAACTGAATTGTAAAAAAACAAAAACAGAAGTATCGTCATATCGAAGAAACAAACAACAGCACCATGCAACTTCAAAAAATGAAAGTGGCATATGCGAAACAAGTGCAACGCGTCAAATACGTGGTCACAATAATAACACCAGGCGGAAGATCCTCTTCCGCTTCTTCTTTCCTTCCTCATCTGCCTTTCAGCGATATAATTTGTGGTCTTTTGCTTTTCTGTTTGCCTCTGCTGCTATTATGTTTCCTAGTGCTTCTAATATTCCATCTATCCATCTTTTTCGTGGTCGACCCTTGGGTCTGGTGTCTTCACAACGTTTGTTGAAAGCTCGGTGTGTTGTGTTTTGATCTTCCTGCCTTGTCACATGGCCAAACCATTGTATCTGTTGTTTCCTTATATATTTTATGGCGGGGGTTATTACTAGCTTTTTTCTCAGTTCTTCATTTCTGATCTTATCTCTCAGACTGTTTCTATCTTTCGTCTAACACATGTCATCTCTGTAGAGGTTTTTTACTTATTGTTCTTGCATCTAGGGAACAGGTCTGGCATTGGTAGCACAACGTTGGGATGCAGATTGTATTGTATAGTGCTCGTTTTGACTCCAGAGTTATTTCCTTGTTGGACAATAGTGGTGATAACTGTCCGATGATTTGACAAGCTTTGTTGCATCTTGATTCTATCTCTGCTGTTTGAGAATTATCGTTTGTCGTTAGACGTCCTAGGTATTTGAATTCCGCTACTTGTTTTAGTTGTCTGCCTTCTATAGTTATGTTGATGTTCTGTTTATTTTTGGCGACATTCATGACTTCTGTTTTGTTGATGTTGATGTTCATGTTGTATTTTGTGCCTGAGATATTGAGTTTGTTTAAGTGTTCTTGTAGGTCTTCTATTGTTTCATGCATTAGTGCCTGATCGTCTGCAAATAAAAGCTCGTTGATCTCCTCTGTCTCTGATGGGTTGCCTAGTTTGCATATATGGTCAATGTATGTAATAAACAGTAGGGGGGATAGTACGCACCCTTGTCTTACACCTAATCTAACTTCGAAGTGGTCTGTATAACCTGCTGCTGTTATGACCCTGCAGCTGCTGTTGTCGTAGATACTTTTAATAAATTTGGTTAGATGTTGGCTTACTCCGTATTTTGTTATTATCCCCCACAGTTGTTCTCTGTTTACTCTGTCGAATGCTTTTTCCTGGTCAATGAAGGCTATGTATAAGTTTTGATTGTGTTCTGTAATTTTTTCTGCATGCTGTTTTAATGTGAATAGTGCGTCGATACATCCTCTGTTTTTTTTCGGAATCCCATTTGAGAATCTCTTAACTGTAGTTCTATTATTGGTCCCAGCCTTTTTCCCAAGATTTTGGCGTATATCTTTCCTACATGGCTGAGAAGAGATATAACTCTATATTGATTGCAGTCTCTTTTGCTACCTTTCTTTTTCCATATTGGTATGATTATTGCCTGTTGCCAGTCTTTTGGGGCTTGTTGTTGGTGCCATGCTGCATTACATATTATGTGCAGCCATTGCATTCCTGTTTCTCCTGCTGCTGCTATTATTTCTATTGGTAGGTTATCTATCCCCGGTTGCTTTATTTCTTGGTGCATATTTGATTACTTCTTCGATTTCCTCTTTCATGGTGTTGGGTTCAGTATTTGTGAGTTCTAGCGTGGTTATTGTTGTCTTATTGGTAGTTGGTATGTTTAACAGGTCTTCAAAATACTATTTCCATCTCTGTTGCATACATTGGTTATTTGATATTGGCTGTCCGTCTTTGTCATTTATCAGCTCAGTAGGATCATTGTTTTTTTTTCTCTTGCTTGTGGCGTTTACTGCTTTGTAGAGATCTGTTGTGGCTGTCTTGAAGTCCCTGCTCATGTTTTGTCCGGATAATGTCCAATTCTTTTGCTTAGCTTCTTTGATCAACATTTTAACTATTTTTCGAACTAAGGCATATTTTTCATATTTTTCTTGGTTCTTGTTCTCCCTTCAATTTTTAAACAGTTTCTTCTTTTCTTTAATTGCATCTCTGATTGTTTCGTTCCGCCACGGGGTGCCCTTTTCCCCTTCTCTTGTTCTTAGCTTCGTTCCACAAACTGTTTTAGAGATGTTGGTTACAGTTTCCTTAAATTGTTTCAACTCTTCTTCTACTGTGCATACTTCGTTAGGGAGTTTCTTGAATTCCCCTGTTAGTTTTTCTTCTAGGGTTTTCATTGTTTCTTGATCTTTTAATTGTTTCATTTTTAATGTCTGTTCTTTTCGCTTCTTTTGTTTGTTTTCGTATATTGTCTTTATTTTTGCTGTCTTAGTATGATCATAACCATCCTGTGATCCGTGTCGTCTGTAATATTAGGGATTTCTCTACTGTCGGTTACTCTTTTCTTGTTCTGTTTTTTTGTTAGTATAAAATCTATCTGGCTTCTGCATGTTGTGTCATTCCATTTGTACCAGGTGTATACTTGTGACTCTCTGTGTTTGAAGAATGTGTTGGTGATAAATAAATAATTTTGTTTGCATAGATCCAGCAGTCTGCTTCCATTTTCGTTTATTTCAGCTGTTTTATCGCCAAAGGGTCCTAAGATGTCACTGCTCTCACTGTTGCGTTTCCCAAACCTTCCATTAAAATATCCCATCACAAACATGTCGTCGCTTTCGTCAATATTGTTAATGATTTCACACAGTGTGTCGTATAATTCTTCGCTGTCTCTTTCATTGTTGTTGCATGGGGCATAGATTTGAATGTAATTTGTTTTTCGATCGTCTTCTAGTAGTTTAATTGTGAAAATTATTTCTGAATGGTATTTTATTTCTAGAATGTTCTTTGCGAGTTCTGGGTCGATGATAAAACCTACTCCATGTGTTGCTCTTTCTGTCTTGTCGACTCCTAAAGGATATTTTCATATAGTTCCTGTGTGTTTTCTTTATCTGCTGTCCTTTTACTCTGGTGTCCGCTAATCCTAGTATTTTAATTTTCCTTTTTGTCATTTCTTCAATAAGTTCGACTTCTTTATTTTTTATCCCACATGTATTTATCGTTGCTACTTTAATCTCCATCTTCTGTATATTTCTCTGAGTATAAAACATTTATCCCTTACCGACCTGCTCATTCAGTTGTAAGTTAAGGGCTTAACTTACGAAAAACACACGTTGGGGGTTTTGTCCAACTGATGTTTCCCCTCACATGTTTGACCGCTAAGGTCTCACATGCGATTGTTTACGATCCAAATATAAAAACTTTAGCTGTTTACATTTTTAAAAAGTACTTATCAGTTCTTATCCTCCTCCTTGGTAGAAAACTTTACAAAACTTTTCGAAAATTATATCCCGTTGGAAACACTATGTTCAATAACTTTAATCACACAATCTACACTCCGAAAATAAAGCAACCGCCATCTTGGTCGCCATCTTGCTTTTGGCGGAAGATGCACAAAATAAATATTTAAAAATCAGTATAGATTACCTAAATAGCATTTCAGAAAATGAAAATCGATTCTGCAACATTTCTATGTCAATAGAGATGAGAAAGAGAGTTAGTTCAACGGTGCTATAGACAGCCAATTCTGACCAATTGAAGCGAATCATGGACAGTAGATAAATAATTTTTTTTTAAAATTCGGTTAGAGGCCACGGAAGTGAGATTTCTAAGAAAAATGTTGTTGATAGTTTACTGGACAGCTCAACAGGCCAAATAGGTTTCTTCTCATTCTGAAAGAGGCCACGCAAAAAGGGAGCTGCTAAAAAAACTTAGAAAAAAGCAATCAACATTTTTATACATATATCATGAGTAGAGGAAAGTTGGAATAGTTGGTTACTGCTGGTACAGGAAGAGAGTAAGCAGACGACAAAGAGAAATTATTCTGGATAACTTGGTGTCATGGCATGGAAAACAAATAACCCCATAATTTATAGGATGCACTATGGATAGAATATTATGGAGCGACAAGATCGATTACGTGAATCGTTATAACGCATGATGATGATAACAGTATCAGTTTCCGTCTAGCCAGGAAACAGGCAAACAATTGCAATGCTGCGGTAAACCTGGTAGCAAGGAGCCAGTAGTGGGGAGTGTTAAACACTTAAGGTATGGTGACAGCTTTACAATGAAGGAACACTGCACAATACTGACGTTACGGCCTGTGGCCTTCTTCAGAATACAGGAACAGCGACAACAAACGAGGACGCACAATTATCTGTAGCTACATGTTAGATGATAAGGTGAATGGAGAGACGGACAGAAAAGAAGAAAATATGATGTTGAAATAAGAAAGGAGGCTACATGAGGGGAGGTAGGGTGAGTGTCAAGATGTGTAAAATAGAAAGATTGGAAAAAAGAAGAAGAGCTAGAATTTTTTTTTTAAAAATAAAAAATGAATTATGTATCGTAAAACGGATATGAAAATCACTTAGCTCAACCAACTTGTCTGTCCGCCGTGGAGGAATTCAAGTGAAGGGCGATATGTATCACACTGCCCGGAGAGCATCACGTGACGGAAGAATGCGAGGAAAATATCGTGGGAAAACAATTTAGAGGGGAGGAGGGAGATTTATGAGGGGGGAGAAGAAATGGCGGGTCAGCCAGACTAGTGTAAAAACACTGGTCGAAAAAAATAGAAACCAAAACAATAGCCGAGGTAAGGCATGTTTGCGAGCAGACAAAGAGCGGACAAATGAGAACATAATTGGTCTCATAAAACTACTAGGGCCTTGCAGGGGGTAATCCAAACAGATGAGTTGGAGAAGGGGTGAAAAAAAAGACAAGGGGGTAAACTGGGAGATGAGCTAGAGAGATAGTCTATGGGTGGGCTAAAATGGATGAATAGAGAGGCAAGGAGAGGGAGAAAATAATAACCAGAGAAAGGGAAATAGAGAGGAATAATAAGAAGGGTAAGAATCAGGTATGGGAACAGTGGATAGGGGAGAGGGGGTGGGTCAGGAATGAATAGATAGAGATGGAGTAAGAAAGAATTGGAATGGTACACAGGAAGTAGTGCCGATCTCCTCCTCGCCTTCTTCCGTCACGTGACGCTCTCCGGGCAGTGTGATACATATAGTCATTCATTCATTGTGTGCCTTCTCCGCAACGAAGGTTGGCTCCCATGGATCGCAATTTTACTCTGTTTCTTGCTTTGATAGTGCAGGCTGTCATAGATTGACTTGACCATCTTTTGATGTTACTCGTCCATGTTAGTCTTGGTCTGCCTTTGCCTCTTTTACTTTGTATTTTTCCTTCAAATATTACTTTTAGTAGGCTGTTGTGTCTTTTAACATGCCCTACAAATTTCATTTGTCTTGTCTTAATTGTATTTAGTAGTTCTCTTTTTATTTTCAGTTGTTTTAAAACTTTATCGTTTGTTATCTTTTGTTTCCATCCAATTCTACCTATTCTTCTATAAATCCACATTTCAAAGGCTACAATAATCTGTTCTGTTTTCTTGTCTAATGTCCATGTTTCTGCACCATACAGGAATATTGAGAAGATGTAACATTTTGCCATTCTTAGTTTCAGCCCTGTTGATATTTGTTTTGTTGTTAGTATATTTTTCAGAGCATTAACATTACTTTTTGCCATACCTATTCTTTTGTTTATTTCAGTTTTGCATTTTCCATCATTGGTTATAGTATATCCCAGGTAGTTGTAACTCGGACTGTCTCCAGATGTATTCCCTCAAATGTGATATTTAATTGTAGGTCTTGAGAATTTTCTTTGTTTATCATCATAGTTTTAGTCTTTTAGATATTCAGTTCTAGTCGATATTTTTGCTTGTCATGTTTATCGCATTAAGCAATTGTTGCAGGTCTTTAGGATTTTCTGCTAGTAGAACAGTATCATCAGCATATCTCAGGTTATTGATTATCTTTCCATTAATGTTTAGGCCTGGCATCTCTGAGATGTTTTTGAAGATTTGCTCAGTGTATAGATTGAACAAGCTTGGTGATATGATGCATCCTTGTCTTACTCCTCTTTTTATGTCCATGGGTGTAGAGTTCTCCTTGTTACATCTTATTATTGCGGTTTGCTCCCAGTACAATACATACATATAGTCATTCACTCGAATTCATTCACGGAGGACAGACAAGTTGTTTGAGCTAAGTGATTTTCATATACGTTTTACGGCACATTATTCACGTTTTACTATTTGACATCTCCAGCACTTCCTCATTTTTCTAATTTTTATATATTACACATTTCGACATTCATCCTACCTCCCCTCATGTAGCCTCCATTCCTATTTCATTATCCTATTTTCTTCTTTTTTGCCCACCTCTCCATTCACCTGCTCATCTAACATATAGTTATAGATAATTGTGCTCCATCGTTTTTTTGTCGTTGTCCCTGTATTCTGAAGAAGGCCACAGGCCGAAACGTCAATATTGTGTTGTATTCCTTCCCTGTAAAGCTGTCACCATACCTTGGAGTGTTTAACATTCCGTCTAGCCAACATGGTTTGTAATCGCTTTTTGCATTCTAAACTGATGCTTCCATATTCCATTCTTTTGGTGCTTGTATTATTGACCTAATTGAAATAATATTTTTAAAAAAACCTTAAAAAAAACATCATACTATGTCATGAATTTTCTCGATGACCTATATATATATATATATATATATATATATATATATATATATATATATATATATATATATCCTTATTACTCATTCCATCATATATGTTATCCTTTTCTCTACTGAGGCTAAGAAGATACCATCAAATCAACTAAAACTTTAAAAAAATTAACAGTGTTAATGACCTCCTTTTTATTATATGCTTCGATGAGATTCCTGATCTCTGCTTAATATGTTGATTACATAAAAGTGAGTCGAGTGGATGATTAATGGGAAAAAAACGAAATAATTTAACACGCATTTGGTTGTCAGTAGAAAGAGAAATCTACACCCATTAATGTGAAAAGATGAGTAAGTCAGGGAAGCATCCTGTCATCAGGCGTGTTCAATCTATACACTGAGTAGAATTTTAAAAACATCACAGAGATGACAGGCCTAAACATTTAATTGAAAGATAATCAATAACCCAAGATAGGCTGATGATACTGTACTACTAGTAGAAAATCCTAAAGATCTACAACAATTACTTAAGGAAGTAAACAAGACAAGTAAAAACTATGGATCAGACATACATATAAAAAAAAGACTGAAACAGTATCATACGCAAATCAAATACTCAAAACCTTGAAGTTGATTTCAAAATTGAAGGAATAGACCTGGAGACAGTTCAGATGTATGACATGCATATAGACCAGTGGCGGAAAAATATAAAACAGAAATGAACAATATTTTTAGTAAAACAATAAAGAATAGTACTGGCAAAAAAATAATTGTAATGCAATGAAAAATGTAGTAACATCAAAACAAATAATACCAGGGATACAACTAAGAATACTAAAATGGTATATCTTCTTAATATTCATGTATGGTGCAGAAACACGGACATTAGAAAAGAAAACAATACAGAAAACTGAAGCCATTGAAATGCGGATTTATAGAAGAACAGTAAGAATTGGATGAAATGAAAAGAAAACAAATGATCAAGCCTTAAAACTTCTAAAAGTGAGAAGAGAATTACGAAATAAAATTCAAACAAAACAAATACGATTTTTGGGTCATGTTAAAAGACACAGCAGCCTACTAAAAGTAATCTTGGAAAGGAAAATACAGGGTAATAGAGGCAGACCAATATTATCATGGGGGAGTAATATAAAACGATGGACAAATCAGCCTATGACAACCAGCACCATCATAGCAAGAGACAGAGTGGAATGACGCTCCATGGTAGCCAACCTTCGATGCGGAGATGGTTCAATGATGGTGAGAAAGGTGGAATTAATATGATAGTAATATATACTTGTAATAGCCCAACGCTGTAACGTAAGCTATTCTTTACAGATCTTGCATCATGGTGTTACACAGTTTAATAGATTACTCTCGCTTCCCAAAAAAAAAAAAAAATGTTCCTATCATGTACTGCATTATTTTATTTGGCAGTCCATTTGTCGATGCGTGTACACACGTATTGTTTCTTTCCTTGTCCCATAGTTAACTTATCTTCTTACTTGGAATGTTTATTCTAACATACTCTTGTTTCGCATATAGTCATAGCATCGGTATATGTTCTTTCTTATTATACTTACTATATCGATGACACTCATCACCTCCGCAGCCTAACAAAATAAACAAAGGATGTTTTTTTTTGAGAAAATGTCAGTTCTAATTGGTGATTTAGAACAGTTAATCGATGATTTATATTAATTGTTCCTAATAGGTCCACACCTTCTTAAATGATAGTTCTATGTGAGCGACTATGTGTCATGTGGATGTTATTTCGGTTATTGAAATGGGTAGTTGATGATGGTGAGAACGAGATTCTATTGTGCGCTTGTCTGAAGGAGAAGTAATGAATTGTCGGCACAGCCATCCAACCTACAATGTTCTATGTTTAATCATAAAATGATGTATGTGCCCTTGTAGTGCATTAAGCCTATGTTTATGGTCTATTGCATTGAGTTCAGGTAATTCTTAGAAAAATTAGTTCTTGTCATCTTTTTACTCTTAGTTCATATGGGCTTATGATGGTGACATCTTTCCTTTCATAAATGAGTGGAGTGACGCTCTTGATCAGTCTGTTATCTATTACTTTCAGTGAATCAACTATCTTCATCATCGAGTGCCGTTTCCGTATCGAAGGTTACTTACCTTGGAGCGCCATGTCGCTATGTCTCTTGCTTTGATGATGCAGGTTGTCATAAGATGATTTGTCCATCTTTTTATGTTACTCGTCCATGTTAGTCTTGGTCTGCCTCTGTCTCTTTTACCTTGTATTTTCCCTTCCAATATTACTTTTAGTAGGCTGGTGTATCTTTTAACATGTCCCAAATATTTAATTTTTCTTGTTATAATTGTGTTTAGTAGTTCTCTTTTAATTGCTAGTTCTTTTAAACCTTCATCATTTGTTTTCTTTTTTTTTCCATCCAATTCTACCAATTCATCTATGAATCCACATTTCATAGGCCTCAATTTTATGTTACTTTTTTTTTCTTCTTTCAGGTCCATGTTTCTGCACCATACTACCGATCAACATATCAACTTACTGACAATGTATGACCGATTAGCAACATCAAACACATTTGATAGATGAACAAGCAGGTTTTAGGAAGAATCGATCATGTGCTGATCAAATAACTACTCTACGTATAATAGTTGAACAAAGTTTAGAACTAAAATCCCCCCTTTATGTTGGATTCATAGATTACGAAAAGGCATTTTATAGTTTAGACAGAAGAATGCTTTGGAAGTTGCTGAGTCATTATGGAATCCCCATAAAGTGTATTAACCTGATAAAAGCAATGTATGAAGGAACGAAATTTAGTGTGGTGCATGAAGGACAGCTTACAGAAACATTTGCAATAAGAAAATGAGTAAGGCAGGGATGCCTTCTATCTCCATTTCTCTTTCTACTGGCCATAGATTGGATTATGAAAATAACTCAAACAACAGAAATGGGATCCAGTGGTCACTGACCAAACAACTTGATGATTTAGACTTTCCTGATGACATAGCTCTACTATCACACATCCATCAACAGATGCAGGATAAAATGAGCATACTTGATGAGAGATCACAACAGCTAGGACTGAAGATTAATAGAGATAAGACTAACATTATGAGAATTAATACAGTCGGCAATAAACAAATAAAACTAGGAGAATTACCTCTATTAGATGTACAATCTTACATATATCTGGGCAGTAATATAGATAAAGAGGGAGGAACAGATAATGATACCAACATAAGGATATCAAAAAGCAAGACGAGCTTTCATTGCACTGGGAAACATATGGACATCCAAAGAAATTAGGTTAAATACAAAAATAAAAAAATATCAACTCAAATGTTAAGTCGGTCCTATTGTATGGCTGTGAAACATGGAGAACAACAAAATTGACAATTACGAAGATACAGACTTTCATTAATGGATCCTTACGCGGAATAAAAGGATGGAAATGGCAGGACAAAATCACTAAGATAGAATGTTTGAAATGTACCAGTCAAACACTAGTGGATAAAGAGATACAGCGAAGACAATGGCACTGGATAGGACACACACTACGGAAGCCAACTGAGAGTATTACACAATAGGCCCTTTTTTGGAATCCCCAGGGATTCTCTGATTTCTCTTGGAGAAAACAGATAGAAGCAGAGATGAAAATGATGGGGAGGACGTGGAATGATCTTAAAAGAATGGCAAGAAACAGGACGAATTGGAAAGTGTTTGTTGAAGACCTATGCTCCACTGGGAGCTAAAAAGGTAAAAGAGGAGGAAGAACATCAAACCCGTTTTAACGTGTCCATCACCTTCACGCTTAGCGGAATGTTTCATGTAGAGAAAACCATACTGTCCGACTGCTATATGTGTTAGGTTTGCTTCTACACCTTTAAGGTAAACCCCACTTTTACAGTTCCATCCCCCTGACACATGAATATGAAACTTCAGATGAGTGGACGAACGTGTAGATGAAAGAGTGACTTGCCTAGTAAAATAGTTTACATTCAGGAAGGAATTCGAAATTTGCTGATTTCACTCTCTCGCCTCAGTCCAATACACGACAAATGAAGATGTCTGGTCATGAGCTACCAATATCGAAATACAAAGAGAGACGGAGATAACATCCATCTTTGGGGACATTTTCTGTAATGATTACAGCCAGTTATTTTTGCATGTAGTCGCTCATTCAGTTTGTTCTGCTATTGCTCAATGCTTCGTATTGTTTCTATTGCATTATACTAAAATATTGCACTGCGTTATTCTACTTTATATTTTTTCTTTATCTATAGTTCGTTAACAAATTCGTGCCCTCAGAGTTTATTAATTATATCGGAAACTGTTTGATGAATTTATGTAATTCTTTTTTCGAGAAATCATTAGAACATCATTTTGAATTTAACGCAGTAAAGTGCAATGGAGAACCGAAATTAATCCGACCCAGAATGCACTTTCTGCAGCAATCGAGAGAACGTGAACTAGATCCACCATTTAAAAAAAAAAAACGGAATTCCTCCGAGTTTACTTTGGTAATTTATTTTCCGGTGTCTTGTTAAATTGGTCCAGACGCGCATTTTGACAAAATATTTACTATTGATGAATATTCCTGTATGTGTAATAATGTGTAAGCTGTTGTGAAGTGACTACTTGATTTTTAAAACCATGACGAGTTTAAAGTGTAAATTCATCACTATGCAAAAGGGAACTGTGTTATTGTACATGCACTTTTGCAAGGAATGTAAAAGGGGTCTGTTATATTGCGATATAAAAAAAAAAAAAAAAAAACAGAACACAAGCAGCTCTAAATATAGATATAAAGTCTTTCAATCGAGGACAAAACTTTGGCTCTGCGGGGGCGACGGTCAAGCATTTAACTTTACCTATCTCTAGGACGAATTTATAATATAAAATGAAAAATGTTGCCCTATTCAACGTAATACGGATTCGCCGTTAGCTTGCGTTATTATAAATTTAACATACTTTACAGTAAAATCTAATGTTTAGAGCACGCGGTTTGATATTTTCCTAAAATGATATCACAAAAAAACGATTTGTGCAAAATTCAAACTACTTTTGTACTTAAATGTTATATAATCTGAAGGTCGGTGAAAAAAAAAGATAAGATTTAATGAAAAAAGAATTACAGAAATTCATCAAACAATTTCCGAAATAGTTGATCAACTCTCTGGGCACGAATTTGTAAACGAACTATAGTAGATTGCATGCGTCGTAATATATTTTTGTTCTAGATTTACATACGGCAGCAACACGTAAACAGGCTGCAGTTTTGTACATAAAACATATTATGCTTTTTCTTGTCCATTTTTATCTGCTCTTTCTAAAATC
Source organism: Megaustenia siamemsis (assembly GCA_032433765.1). Lineage (NCBI taxonomy): Eukaryota > Metazoa > Mollusca > Gastropoda > Stylommatophora > Ariophantidae > Megaustenia > Megaustenia siamemsis. The sequence goes on along the minus strand of JAVIAB010000101.1, from coordinate 44,610,692 downwards.
ATATTTTCAAATTTTCCTATACATCTATCTTCTTATAAATTCAGGTGCTCTCGGTAGTCTCATACAATATATATATATATATATACATATGATTCACCTTTATCAATTAGTCTGCTCTTCTCAATTGCATGCAACAATATCAACCACGTTTCTATCCTACTTTGTATTCGTATCTTAATCTAATAATTAGTGAAACCAACATCACAACCGACCTCGTATTGTCACTTTCCCGATACGAGTATTTTTACCAAAGTGCCTTCATTGGTTTAATTATAAGTACATCCATAATTACATGCATTCCTTTTCGTATGTTTGCTTTATAATTAACAGTCACGGTAAAGGTAAAGTACGAGACTTGAATCGGCATCTTAGCACGCGATCTTTCACCCATATGTTCACGGCCACCTATACAGAAGTGTTCGGAGACTTTTGGATAGTATCGCTTCAAGCATGGAAACTCACTATGCGAGGCGGCATTCCTCACCTTCCCATAGTGCTAACCTGGTACCCATTTGTGCCAGCAGCTGGGTCGAACGCGGGGTATTTTTTTTTTTCCAATGACGAGATCAACTCACACAGCTTCCAGCGGGAAACGAACACGGGTTGTCCGAGCGTCGGTTGTCCAGTTAATTGGTTGTCCCAGGTAGACTACCTCGGCCCTCAACAGTCCCGGTATTTTAGGTCTCTCCTGAATAAATCTAGCTACAATAGATCTTGTTTGATGTCCTCGTGTATTTTCCTTTAACTCTGTATATTCTCCAACTTATGGTGTGAGTGTTTCAACATTCCATGTTGTTACATTTAAATATTTCTTTTACAGCAACGTTTTCTCTACAATTTATGGTGGAATTGTATTTCAGCAAAGAATGATTCAGTTTTAAGAACGAGATGGAACCGCCAAAGCTGCATTTAAATGAACAACATCATTAACATGGGAGTCGCGATAGTTCAGTGGTTAGTGAACTGGACTACAAAGGACAAGAAGGCGGATTTTATCCTGACCGACGGCTTCCGGGTTTGCCCTTCCTTAAATGGATACCGTATTTTTTTTCTGGGAAAGTAAAGCGGCACGGGCGTAATGCCGATATCACTTTACCCCAAAAATCATGCGCCGAAGGTCTCTAAAAATCATGGTCACTAACACCATATAACCTATACATCATTTGGTGTGACGGGGTTCTTTCCTTTTCTCAACTATTTCATTAACATTCGAATTCATCAAAAGAGCGTGAGTGTAAAAAATAAGACCGTGGTTTCCATATCCAGAAATTAATTACATGTTCCCTTGAGACTGATAAAATAGCACAACCACTGCCCTGATACCAACTTTGTCACAAATAATGTCTCTTCGTTGTGGTTTAACACTAACACGCTCTAAAGCGTATGCCAGGCTTAATGTTTCAACGGTTATTCACATCTAAATGATTATAATTTTGTTTCAATACAGACACGCCCTTGTTATTTAAATTAAATAATTCCGAGTTTAGATATTTCTTCTAGCAATCATTAAACCGCATACATTATGTGCGCGACACATACAGAATAATAACCATTTGTCATTCACCTCAATTTAAATTACATAGATCCATAATATTGATACGAACAAAACGTACAGTGTCAGCTTCTTTCTTCTTCTACTTTCCTTCGTTATTTGCCTTTCAGCGTCGATGGGAGATATAATTTGCGGACTTTTGCACTTATGTTCGTCTCTGCTGTTGTTATGTTTCCTACTGTTTCTAATGTTCATACGATTTATACATACCATTTTTTTCTATTTTTTTCATTTTTCATCACATTCAGCTTTACTGCAGCTTCGCATTGTTATGCATTAACCCTTTACCTGTTTCTAATGTTCCATCGATCCATCTTTTTCGTGGTCGACTCTTTTGTCTGGTATTGACACACCGTTTATTGAGGGCTCGTTGTGTTGTGTTTTGATCTTTCGGCCTTTGTTACTTAGCCAAACCATTTTATATGTTGTTTCTTTATATATGCTATGGCGGAGACTATTCCTAGCTTGTTTCTCAGTTCTTCATGTCTGATATTATCTCTCAGGCTGTTTCTTGTCATTCGTCTGACACATTTAATCTAAGTAGGGGTTATTTTTTTCTTATTGTTCTTTCAATTAGGGTCCAGATCTGGCATTGGTAGCACAACGTTGGGATAACGGTTGTATTGTTTAGTGCTCTTTTTGCCTCTAGAGTTATTTCCTATCGCATATAGTATGTACGCGACACATATTTAATAATAACCATTTCATCTTCCCCTCAATTATAATTATATAGATCCATATATTGATACGTACGAAACGTGCAGCGTCAACTATCTAAAGAAAAAAAGTAAATGCAAGATTTTATTTTGCTATATATGTTTCTGGATACAAATTTATTCGTAAAAAGCTATAATCAAACTGACAAGAAAACGATGAGTACGTATAGTGTATCATGATTTGATTATGTAAACCTATAAATCAACTTCTCAAATGACGTGGACGCTAAATCTAGCTCAACATGAGAATTGCCAGTATCTATCGTTTGTTACCCCCGGCAAGAATTGATTACGGTACTTAAATATATACGAAAGTAAATGTCTCCGAAGACTCCTAAGCACAAAACGGAGATACTTCGCAAATAAATAAACTAGAGATAAAGAAACCAAACAAGAATACACAGAAAGCTAAATACGGAAAAAGACGCTGCAAGTACAATGGTCATATGCCGAAATAAAGGCATGTATTTACGTGGGCACTGAATTACAAAACAAGTAATCAACATAGAGGCTAAACCATTGCCAGCTACATATTATGTGTGCCAATAAATGGACCGTGAAATGAACCAAGAAGAACATTTGAACCTATTAGTCAGTTGTCAGGTGAGGAGATTTATTGTTTATGCTCCGACAAAGTATTAACAATGTTCATTAGGTCCATACATTGGTAAATTGTCTACCTACAAATTGTCCACAAAACACTCCTCTCCTATTTCACCATCATCAAATACCGGGTCTTTTGGCGTAGGTGATCCTATCTCTCCACAACTTTAGATCTCGGCTTATCAAAAAGAGAGTTAATTTTTAATATTAGGAAAAAACAATCATCATTTTGTGGCCGTATAATAGGAAGGGAAATCTTGAGTATTTTGTAATAATGGGAAAAATGCGGGACAAAGAGATATAGGGAAACAAAGAGAAACGATACCAGACAGCTTAAGGGAATGGCTTGGCAGAAGGTCAACAACAGAAATGATAAATAAATGTCGCGATCGAAAGTTGTGGACAGACATGATCACATACGCCAGCAGGCCAAGTACTTGATGATGAATACAAAAACAACATATGGCTGTAGTTATTAAGAAAACATACAGTTTGTATATGGCTGGAGAATAGAAAGTCAAGATAATAACGGGGAGCCAAACATATGTCATTTATGCAATACGTATTATCGTGATCGAGTGCCGTCTCCGTAACGAAGGTTAGCTACCATGGAGCGCCATTCTGCTCTCTCTTGCTTTTATGGTGCAGGCTCATTTGTCCATCTTTTGATGTTACTCGTCCATGTTAGTCTTGGTCTGCCTCTGCCTCTTTTACCTTGTATTTTCCCTTCCAGGATTACTTTTAGTAGGCTGTTGAGTCTTTTAACATGGAACAAAAATTGAATTTGTCTTGTTTGAATTGTGCTTAGTAGTTCTCTTTTCATTTTTAGTTGTTTTAAAACTTCATCGTTTTTCTTTTCTTTTCCTTCCGTCCAATTCTACCTATTATTCTATATATCCACATTTCAAAGGCTTCAATTATATGTTATGTTTTTTTGGACACGTTTCTGTACCATATAGGAATATTAAGAAGATGTAACATTTTGCTATTCTTAGTTTTAGCCCTGGTGTTATTTATTTTGATGTTAGCATGTTCTTCATGACATTAAAATTACTTTTTGCCATTCCTATTCTTTTATTTATTTCAGTTGTACATTTTCCATCACTGGTTATAGTATGCCCAAGGTAGTTGTAGTTCTGAACTGTTCCCAAGCCTATTCCTTCTATTTTGATATCCACTTGTGAGTTTTGAGTATCTTCTTTGTTTAAGATCATAGTTTTAGTCTTTTTGATATTCAAATCTATCCATATTTTTTGTTTGTCATGTTTATTTCGTTAAGTCATTGTTATAGATCTTTAGGATTTTCTGCTAGTAGTACAGTATCGTCAGCATATCTTAGGTTATTGATGCAGTATATACAATAAAATAATAAATAGTATCAAACTTCAGTCATATAATTGCAGTCTTAATCATTTGGAGAAGATTCATTATCTCTTATAAGCAATATTTACTTCTGTGTGATTTCTCAAATTTTAAAAGTAACTGTGTCAGAGAAGACAATGCTATTGTGAACTATCCAAAGACATCAGCCGAAACATCTATATTGGTGAAACTCTTCTAGTTGGCGATCATTTATACGGTTAAACATAATATGTATAAATATATATAAATTGTAAAGCATTTCTCAACGTCTTTTGATGTTAACTCAATGCTTCTTACTTGGACATGCAAATATGGGTTGCCGACTTTTAATAGATGGATATACTTAATCAAAGTGTAGTGACAAGTTGAAACTGAACCTCCGGTTTGAGCGGTAATAATATAAAGGTAAAGAATATTTTCGTTACATAAAGAAAACACTTTAATAATAATTATTATAATAATAATCACATTTTCTCTCTCTAACTAACATTATCTTTGACTCATTCTATACTCTACATTGTATTCAACTTCCCATCATATATATATATATATATATATATATATATATATATATATATATGGTTCCTTCATTACATAAGATTGGTTATGGTTATGGTTAGGATTTAGAAGATCCGGGTTTACCGCAAACGAATTAAAATTCATAAATTTGATAAGTAGAATACCGGTCAATAGGGCGGATAGACGGCAAGAACCATTAATATATAGTCTGAAAACTGTTCCTTGTTGCAGTTTCCTCATATTCCAAAACCGGTTTGCTATCGGAGCTACAGAGTTTAGTGCTCTGTGCACACCTTGAGCTGTGTGTTTCATACGGATTGTGTTTCGATATTCCGATTACTTATGATGAATGATGATATCGTACGGAGATCGACAATTCAGCTGCGTTCACTTTTGGTGCCGCTTGGCCTTATGTCTACAGATGATGTTTCATGTATATGAAATATTTTTTTTTTAATACGTTGCAGCATCCGACTTAGGACATCGTTATGATTTTCAGACTTAACACTTTGTGGAAGAAAAGTTGACCATTCTTGGTGTATTCTAACGGTTGACCATTGTATAATCATACCGATGGCTTCTACTACACTGTTGACTTTCTTTCGGCTTCCTTGATAGTCTAACTATCATTCTTGTTTTATGATTTCCTCACTTCCGAAATATTGAAAAAGGCCTTTCTTTAAAATAGTTCTTGAAATGATCGTCACATAGTTATACGAGGCCTCGGTCGTGAGTCAATACCCCTGATAAAAGAATGGGTGGTTGGCTCATATAGTTGGGTTAAAAGTCAGATGACTTGAGAACACCCTAGACAAACTTTGCAATGACATCCAGAGTGTGGTCATCCAGTGGATACCATCACACTGTAATATACACGGCAACGAATGCGCAAACAACTTAGCTAACGAGGGAGGAAGATTACCACAAAAGAACCATCTGGTCAGCTACGATGAAGCCAATCCATCATCAAATGCCAGTATCATGAAAAATGGAAACGAGAACACCCAAAGTATAATGAGAGGGATGCATACCTCCAACTATCAAGGAGAGATCAAGTCATGTTACTTCGCCTACGCACTGGCCACAACAGCATGAGAATCCACATGTTCACTAAACTCAAAATAGGATATACCAGCCAATGCCACTATACACTTTATAACACGACAACAAAACATGTTCTACATGATTGCCCCCAGTATACAGACTTGAGAAGGACAATGTAGTCCACACGAACCTCCCTGGAAGAGAAACTATACGGGACAACCGAATCACTTAAACAGACAGCTCATAAGAGAGTATGGAATCATATTTTGGATGACGTCATGATCGCAGAAGATGAAAAGTCCTGTTATCAAAGGAGAGAGCGGACCTTCTCGCCTCTCAATGTTCTGTTCTGCTGGGTTGCATTGTTTCCCAAACTCCCCCCCCCCCTTTTTTTAAGATATTATCCACATTACGGAACTACTTGCTAATAATAACACTTACATTACGTCATAAGTATAAGTATAATGTAATAAATATATGATAAGTATATCATCAACATCGAGTACCGGGCCTACCGGCGTAGGTGATCATGTCTCTCAACACTTTCGATCTCGACAGTTATTTATCATTTCTGTTGTTGCCCTTCTGCCAATCCATTCTCTTCAGCTATCTTGTATTGTATCTCTTTGCTTCCCTCGATATCTTCGTCCATTAATTTTCCCAGTTGTTACAATATATTCCAGCTGTTCTCTTCTCATTACATAGCCAAAAAATGATGAGTGATTCTTCTTAATATTGAAAATTATATATCTTTTTTGCTTTCACCACTTTCATAAAGTGTTCACTACTCTTCTTAGCTGCCCATTTTATTCTCAACATTCTTCTGTAAAACCATATTTCTACAGACTCCAGTTATTTTCTTGTCTATTGGCTTATTGTCCATGATTCACATCTATATGTTAAGACTGGCTCTAAATAACATTTAAGAGCTCCTTTTCTTGTTTCTATTGTCAAAAGTGGATTGCATCGTATCTTCCTCATGTTTTGGAAAGCTGCTTTTTCAAGAGCCATTCTGCATCTCACCTGTTGCACATCTTCCGTCTGAGGTTAACAGAATTCCCAAATATTTAAATTAATTTACCTGTTTTAATATTATTCCACTTGTCTTTATTTTGCACTGAGGTGATGTCTTTTTCTTTGTTGTTACCACTACTTCTGTCTTTTTGCTACTAAGGCTGAGTCCTTTATTTTTGCTTGCTTTCACTATAATGTCCAACATATCTTGTAACTCATTTTCACTCTTAGCGATTAAGACTGTATCATCAGCATACCTTCGATTATTTATATTATGACCTCCAACTGTTATTCCAGGCATGCCCCTTATGGATCTTAAAAAAAATATCACTATACATATGAAACAAATTTGGTGACAGCACACAGCCCTGCCTATCACCCTGTTTAATTTGTCGAAGCATTCCCAATTGGTTTCCTGTTCTTATGGCCGCTGTTTATTGCCAGTACATGTTCTGTATTATTCTTAGATGTTTGCTGTCTACGTTTATGCTTTCTATGATTTTAAAATTAGTTCTTGGTGCTTTACTTTGTCAAATGCGTTGGTATAATGTATGAAACATTGGTATAGATCTGTTTTCACCTCTATGGCTTTTTCTACTAAAGATCTTATGATATATATGGCATTGCTCGATCCATTACCTCCAACAAAACCACAAAGTTCCTCGCTAATTTCTGGACTGATTTTGTTTCACACTCTTCCCATGATGATTCTTTGTAATATCTTAGTCATATGAATAATAGGCTTATTGTGTGATTACCATCGCATTCAATCGCACCATATTTCTTTAGTAGGGCTATGCTAAGTATAATAATAAATCATAACTATATCCATTTTGACTGATCAAAGTTCTCATTATTTTTCTTCATGTTCATACTGGTAATATACCACAATACATACGGTTAGTGCTTCATTCATCTCTCGAATAACCTTAAAAGACACATTAATTTAGTTTCGACTAAAATAATAATTTATGTTATGGTTTTTATCATTTTTTTTTACACAAATAATTAATGTAATAAAAAAGATAACTAAAAACTCGAAGTCAAACGTATGATTGTCTGTTTTATTTACACCCTTTGGTTCAGATGTTAGTTTTCGTATATCGTGTTATTGCTGTTGGTGTTTGTTGTATGTATAAATCAAATATTCGACATTTATCTAAACAAATACACATAGCATATGTAACTTATATACACTATAAACATCATTTTCTATGTATTTTGATCAAAAAAAGCTAGGAAAAAAAAACGCAATGCGACTGGCGCAATGTATAAAAACTTTCTTATTAACCAAATGTAATGCATTTTTTTTCTCTCGTATGTCTCTTTTGAAAACAAACTGTTGTTTTATAAACGTATTATCACTATTTTTTGTAGAATAGTTTTTCTGCATATGTTTATATGGTGAGTTTCCTTCATGTCTCTTTATGACTAAAAGCTGTACATTCCATTGCACAGAATTTCTTTAACAGGAAAAGTATTAATTATGATTTTAGGGTTTTAACATATATATTTATCAACACACGTACAACAAACACACGCATACTCACACACATTCACACTCATAAATATAAATATTTTATATATATATATATATATATATATATATATATATATATATATATATATATATACATGTATATATATATATATATTATAATAGTAAATGTTTCTGCATTTGCTTCAATATAACCACTTTTGAATCTTAAATAACAACTCAATATGTATGTAAGAGATAGACAATTAATCATCAACATATATTTGTCGCATCAATTCAACTGCCTCATAATACTTTTTTTCAGAGTTAGAAGTAATACCAATTTAATATTAGTACTTTGCTCCTTGCTGTTTAAAAAACAACGGTAACAATTGAACTAGGTCAACAAATGAACAGCTTGTTTGTCGTCTGCTTATCGGGCGGCCCTGACCAATTGTCATATCTTAGATTAAAGGTGACTCGTTGGATCCCATCCTTTGTTTTATATACGTCATTTTTGTATTGGCCAAAATGAAATAAGCTTGATGACTTTATTGTCGGACCTTGTAAAGAAAACACACACACACCCACACACACATATATATGTATATTATCATCATCATCATTAAGTATTATGCCTGCTGGCGTAGGTGTTCATGTCTCTCACAACTTTTGATCTCGACAGTTATTTATCACTTCTGTTGTTAACGTTCTGCCAAGCCATTCTCTTAAGCTGACTTGTATCATTTATCATTGCTTCCCTCTATCCCTTCGTCCTTAAATGTTCCCAGCTGTTACAATATATTCCAGTCGTTCTCTTCTCATTGCATGATACACATATATATATATGTATATGTTGTAAATTTAATAAATGTAAGAGCACAGTGATTTTTTTTTGAACATTTTAATTTATCCATAATAAGTTATTTTCAATAAAAAATATGCTGAGCTATGTGTTACTTCGTTTATGACTTTGATTATCTCATTCGAACTCCTTCAAACGTTTTCCAAATGGCAATTCGTTTTTCCTCCAGTTTTTTTTTTATGTTATTTCATTTTTTTTTAATGAGCTCTGGTTTGGGTGATATCGGTCAGTCCCTCAAAATTGTGCGGTTGTTCATGCAACAAAATATGATGTGTAAGAAAATCCATGTTTCCAATATTGGAAACGCGAAGAGAGAACCAGTACTTTTTAAAGGGAGACATTACTGTTTAATATATTATTAATCACAAACTGAAACTAGTTTTATTTGCATCTCTCTTTTAGCCATGTTTCTTTTGCTTCTTGCATTTTACTACAATTTATTTATTTAATATCTTATACTCATGCTTATTTTCTTGATTTCTTCTTCTTGTATCCATTAGCAGCAAAATATCATTTGTCATCCATTTCTTTCTTGAATGTGTCCTCATTGGTGGTATGAACTCTTTTGATGTTTGTTGCATTGACTCTTTTAGCATTTCCCACTGTTCATCAATGCGTTGTATCTTCTCTATTGCATTGTACCGGTTCTGAATTGTGATTTTATATTTGTCTTGCAGCTTCTTGTCTGATTTTAGTAAATCTAAATTTAACTTGATGTTAACTGAGGCTCGTTTTGTTCTTTGTAATTTTACTCTAAGCTTTCCCACAACTGGTACACGGTCACTATTATATATACTTGCAGGTAAGATTGGGAGAGTAAAAGGCTAAGGGAGGATACCCCGAAGTAGAACAACCCCACTGTCTTGTGGATGAGACGTTTTAGTCAAAGGCTAGCGGAGCCAACCGTAAACAAACCGACGGAAGGCTACAGAAAACTACCGTCGTAATTTCTTTGTATAATCATGAATCGCCACAATAGAATGTAATACAATTATATAAAATTAGTATTTCGTATCTTATGTAAGGGTCTTTCATAAATTCAACCTTAAACTTCGGAAGGTCAGGATATGGTCGGCGGTCGCATTGCGTGTACACAAAATTGATAGACTACTCGTACACTAACATTTGCCTTTTACTTGTACAGAAACCTGACTGGTCAATCTTTCCTCTTTGCAACAAAATAGATCTCCATTTGTTGTCCCGTCAGGCAACCGTTTTTATTGATTGTACCACATCGATTTAAATTCGTCAATGATTTTAATCGGATTCAATGAATTAGATTCGTCAATGTATATATATATATATATATATAGCACAGTGCCCTGTCATCCAAGTGGCGCAAGGGAATATGGTGTTAGTGACCAAAATTTTTATATACCTTCGGCAAACGATGTTATTGGGGGGGGGGGGGGGCAATATGGTCGGTTTCACTTTCCTAGAAAAAAAATCAGGTACCCATCTAAGGCAGGATGAACTCAAAAGCCATCGAACAATATCCAATACGACCTCTTGTCCTTTGTAGTCCAGTTCACTATCCACAGCGTTATCGCGATTCTATATATATATATAACTTTAAGAGTTTACAAATATATATATATATATACATATATACATAACATATATGTTCATACGTACAAACACTTGCATACATGCATATATCTATACACTATTCATACATTTATTCAAATGTACTTACATATATTCATCAAAACATACATACTGTAGTGTACCAGCATAAATTCGTTCACATATACTGACCAACGAAATATGAATACAGAGTTGATTTTACTTACACCGGTTGGATTATGTAGGTTCCTAGCGGTCTAAGGAAATGCCAACATTAAATTGTTAACAAGTACATTTACAACGGCTTGTTTCCTGCAACACGTACCTTCGGGCGCGAACGCCACAACCATGTCTACTTTATGGTCGGGTGTATGCGACCGGTCTACCGCTATCTCCTCAAATGAAAATCTAGACAAGAAAGGATACTTTAAAAACACACTGCAGGAAAAATGCCATCAATCCCGAACTTGATTTGACTAGGTAACCCTCTTGTACCACCGCATCAAATGGTAGTCGATTCAAATAGAATTATATCTGATAAGGGCTGAATAATAATAATAATAATAATAATAATAATAATAATAATAATAATAATAATAATAATAATAATAACAATAGAATATTAATAAGAAGAATGAGAAGAAACACTGACAACTTTGCGAGCGTTGATGTAGCCTAATGTGTGTCCCACGACCACGTGAAAGTCAGTTTGTTTCTTCCCAGACATGTATTACACAGCAGGTAATGAAACATACTGAACATCTGTCAGACTTTCTTACAAACTTTAAATTGCTAAAATATCAACTATTGTATCAATGGTTAAAATACATTTACTAATTCCGTATTCACAGTCAAGACATTTCTTCATGATATTACTTACTGTATCTGCGTCTTTTGCTATCTGAAATGTAAGATTCAATATTAAGTTATAGTAAAGTGTATATAAGAACAGTTACGTGTCACTGGTTGAATGTAGCGGTGCAAGCAAGTGCAACCGTTGACGTTTATATATATTTACATTATGGAACACATTAGACATGGCCTGTCTGACCATTAGGTGTGCTTGAAGACAGGAATTGTTTCCCTATTGTCTTTTTTGTAACTGCATACTAACAAATTGTAACATTAACCTTATTAGCATCATCATCAAGTACCGTGCAAGCTGGCGTAGGTGATCATATGTCTCCACATCTTTTGATCTCGGCAGTTATTTATAATTTCTTTTTTTTTTTACCTTCTTCCAAGCCATTCTCTTAAAATAACTGGTATATTTTCTCTTTGCTTCCATCTATCCTCTTCTTCTCTCGATTTTTCCCAGTTGGTACAATAGATTCCAGCTGCTTCATTCT